>JAIPRN010000303.1:0-75756 GCA_025469175.1 Geopemphigus sp. TES_GeoC_2020 | reverse complement strand
CATTCGAAAACGGAGAATTGCTTTTACTTTAATAAAACGTTCGAATTATGATAACAAATAATTATCGTTAAACACGATGGCCAGTGGTAAAAATCGCACGGCGAATAGGCGAATACAATAAAAAAAATCACGAGAATTTCTCGTGGACACGCGAATTTTTAGTAGTTTGTATCTCTAAAAACGTTTTACTCCTACTAAAATTATCGACGCAAAACGTCTACCGCGCCGCAACGTTGACGGTATCTTCGGAATATAAAAATAACGGTTATTCAAAATATTTATATTCGGCCGACCCCTACATCGGTTACAAAAAGCGTGTAAACGATACGGTGTTTCTTGCGGACACGACGAAGAGTTGTGTACTTGGGCGCGATTGTTAAATTCTTACTATGGTCTCGATTTTTCTAAACGCTACATGGTTTCTATTCGCCACAAATACTACCTCGCCGACGATAAAGCTCTGGAACACCGACGACGTTCAAGTACGGCCGGTATTACCGGAAGATACCAACAACTGGCGGCAGACGCGTTCCTCCATTGGGGAGATGGTGATGGCGACGATATGACGGAAATCCGCTTTTTTTCGTTTCTAAATTAATTCTTCCGTCGTCGCGACGATCGGCTAATCCGTCACCGAAAAAACCGGCCACTACGTTACGACGAATGTTCGGGCACCGAGATCGGCGGCGGGGACAGAATTTAGTAGACGAAAAGAAATCGTCATTGGGTCGGAAACGTTGTTGACTTGACGATCATCGCGTTTTACAAACGACGAACAGAAAATCGGTTTTCGAGTAAAATTCGAAACACGGACCAGCGAATTTCGTAAAAAAACGCTTCACTTTGCAAGTAAAGACTTCTTCTTCTCCTCCTCTGTTTTATAATATCATTCCACCTCACGCTATATTCCGGTACATTTTTCAACGTACCGGCGAAAGGTTTACGAAAACCATCGGAGCGTACCGTTACTGCACGAAATTTCGAATATTATTTTATATTTTGACGAATCCACGACGATCGTCAAATTATTTTCAGCGTACACAAAACACGTTTACAAATTCGCCCCCTCTCCATTACTTAGTGGACAGGTAGACATGGTTAATAGACTACGTATACTATTTATAATTGGCGTAAGTCGTCATTGTACGTGAAATGTCGAAATCGAAATTACAAAATTTCACGCTTTTGAACGATTTTCGGAGTCCCCTTCGAATTTTGAGAAACGTTTTCACCTTCAAATGGATCCGTACTATTTTACGGCCGATATCGTTATTTCGCTTGACCGAAGTAATATAAACGGTAGGTATTGCGAGACGCCATCTATTGGTTTTAAGCCAAACATTTGTGGGCAGTTGATATAAACCTTAGACATTTAGACGATTAATATTACTACTGGTAACATTTTTTTTATGAAATAAGATTTTTAAATTTTTATTTCGCAAATACTGCGAATGTTATTCTAAAACTGGTCGACAATAAGAGGTCTATAATATTCCTATTCTCTTGTTGGTCCTTATTCCTATAAGCAACAAACGTTTTTTCTGTAAACTCAAAACTGGTCGGTACTTTTCCAAGGATTTAAGAAAAAATTTCAATTTGAAGTTTAATTAAAACTAAAAATATTGATTTTGTACGTCTCTACATTAATTTATATATATAGTGATTTCCCATTTCAAAAATGTTTTCTAGCGTAATACCTTCGTATTTTTAGATAAATTTTAAAAAAATTCTGGAAAATCTGACGTTGAAGTGTTAATTACGTGATTTCGTTAATCAATTTTTATTATGTTCAAAGTACAATAATGTATTATTGCCATAGAAAATGATTTTTATACGAAATAAAAAATAATTTAACATTCTTTCAATCGTAGAAACAAACTTTCCGTATAATTGTATTACACGAATACAAAATTATTTTTAATATTATGTAACATAGTACCGTAGTATTCACAAAAACTAATAAACTAGAAAAACCAAATATTCAAATATTTGGGTAGTAAAATTTTTACCTCAAAAAATATGATCTGTACAAAAACATAGTTCAACATTAAACATACAAATATAATTTTGTTTCTTAAATAATAATAATAATAATAGTAATAATAATAATTATTATAAAACAAAACTATACATTTAATAATTACAATAAAAGACTGAAGTCGTTAGTATTTTATATACACAACAGAAAAAAAGAATACAAGAAAAATGCATTATTTTTTTCTTTCTCTCGATGTTGTTGGTTGGCATTAAAACATCCATTTTTACTTTATACAATTTTTTTTCAAAGAAAACTAATAAAGTAATCACATTTGATGACCTAAAATAGGCGAATTTAAGTCTTTGTTCAATTAATCCGTTTTCTTTGCACGTTTTTGTTTTGGACTTTGCGCTTTTTGCTTATCTAAAACAATATTAAATACATTTTAATTATTAAATACTAGTTACAGAGATGACAAAAGAAAAAACTATCAGTTGATGTTTGAAATATCATTAAATATTAATAGTTTTAAAACGCTGAACTATAAATATTTTTTTATAGTTGGGAGAAGAAAGTTCTTCTTTGTCTTATACTCCTAACTATAATGGGGTCGGCTAATCTTGTCCTACACCTCCATAAAATTTGATGTCCCACCAGTCATTCATTCACATTAGCTATCTTTATATCACTTTCTAATTCATCTACCCACTTCCTTTTCAGTCTTCTCCATCCACATTCATTTCCATTACAACTCTTACTGCCATTGACTATTAATATTTATTGTTTAAAATTAAAACTTACTTAAATGATTGAGAACACTTTTAGGTACCCAATCCATATCAATTTGTTTGCTACTCTTTGTTCCCATTTCCATATTAGCTCTGGCACGACTTGGCAGACCTCCGCCAACACGTTTCTTACCCACAGAATATAAAAATTGTTGTCCACCAACCAAAAGAAGTACGCATGCAGCAGCCATTAGAACGTACAAAAATAATGTTTCACCGTCCAAACCTTCTTCAACCTCAATGATATTTATAGTATCATTGTATAATTTACTGATCATTTGTTTTCCATCCTAAGTAAATAAATAGCAATGATAAAATATAAATAAATATATAAATTATTAAAATATATATAAATATAAATACAAAATTATCAAAATTAACATCATTACATTGTCTCTATAAGCAAGATTGATACTGAGACCGAAAGGACGTCCAGCAAAAGCATCAGCTGGAACAAAAGTATAGCCAATGGTAGCCTGGGAACCTGGTGGAATGGTTTTTTCCAATAAAACAGTGGAGAAATTTTGTATATGGAAATTGAAATCCATAGGGTAACGAAGTGAAGCATCCAAAGTTTCTAAAACTAAATCACTAGACCCTTTATTAGTGAATCCAACCAGAAATTCAGATAAACGACCAGCTGGTAATTCTGAAAAATAAAAAAATATTATATATATAAATAAAAATTAAATAATTTTTAATTTGTTAAATATTCATACTCAACTGATCGAGGATATTTGTTAACACACATAAATGGTTAATGAAGTATTTACATCAGGCATGTCAAACTCAAAGCAATAACTAGGCCAAATATATTGAATAGTTTATTATGCAGGCCGTGCGTAAAAATTTATCGAAAAGAAAACATTTTATATAAATTTTATACGTTATTTTTACAAATAGTCCATTAATATTGGTAGCCGCTGGCTATGCGTTTGATATGCCTGATCTACATATATAATTTATAGGTCTTAAAATAAATATAAACATGTTATGTTAGTGTGGTTTTAACGTTTAAGAAATATTATGTAAAAAATATCTACCAAACTAACATATTCAAAACGATAGTTTATAGAGAAATTTTTAAAAAATTCTTTTATCTGTTAATAACACAAAACAGAAACATTGCTCAAATATCATAATTTAGGTTATCTATTTTTGCACAAAACGAATAGAACGCTTTTACAAGGATTTACAATAACCGATAATTATTTTATCGATAATTGATCCATATAAATATATATTATGTAACAATAATTGTACACAAAAGAGTAATCCGCGTTTTGTCTGTTTGTAGAAACTGTACGTGCAACTATTATCAGCGTACGTTCAACTCGAATGCGGTTATTAAGGTAATACGATTGAATATGACACATGCAATTTACCAATGCTAGCTTTTTCCTCAAACACTGGTTTGGTGAACAGCAGATATGTATCGGCGTCTATTGGCTCCAGATCATCAACAGTGGACTCATCGCCTTCAGTCTCAACCAGCATTTGATCTTCGTTGACCATCATTTCTTCATCCACGTCGATCTCGTCTTCGGCGTGCACAACAACACCTACAACAACACCACCGAAATTTTCGGTCGAAAAGCAACATAGACATTACTCGTGGGACACGAATCGCCAGAGACCGACACGTCGAAACGAAAGAAACAATACCTGTGGATGCCACGAGCACGGATAAACACAACAGTATCCATTGGAGTTTCATTTTTGGTGCAGATTCTGTAACGACGATAGAAAAAACGCGGACGAACGACGTCGACAATAACGTCCGAGAGAGTAACGGACACGTCCAAACAACCACGACGATGCGTCGTTCCGCGTTCGCACACGACGACCAATCGGCTCAGTGACGTTGCCGGCCGTAGTTGCGGACGTGGAGAACGTCACGGGGACGATTTTAAGTCCGCTGGTCAGGGTGGCAAACGTGATTTTCGTTTCCCTTCCCCCCCAACCCATAACAACAGCCGACGATAAAATTTAACCGTTTTTGGTTTTTTTCGAGAAGGCGATTATCGTTCGTTCGTTCGTTCCATTACGTTATAATGTGAACGAGATTTATTAACGCGATCGTGTTTTTCGTTCGTGACGTTTTCGCCATTGTCAACGGATACTACGCCCGCGCGACACTACACCGATATTCACGTTAGTCCCCATGGAAAACGGCGGCGTATTCGAAATCGCCGTATCGCGTTGACTTCGCGATTTGTCCTCCAATCGGAGCGATGGTTTTTTCGTTATTTATTTCAGGAATTAACGTGGAAGACATAGTTTGGATTAGAGGGAATTCGCCTTTGAGGTAAACTTCGTGTGTTTATAGTGAATTTTTGCGAGTTCGCGGTAATTGAGTTGAGTTTTAAGTCATTGTGTAGAACTTAATTCGTTACATATCAGGGCGCACCGGTCACGATACCAAGAGAGCTATTTTGAAATAACTAAATAGGACGAATGTTTGAAGGTTTGGCCGGACCTCGGATTTATATGTTATAGAACCAAGGGATTTGACGACGGAATTGTATAAAAATATTTTAGATTTAAGTTTAAAAAAAGATGGAAAGGACGGAAGTCGCGTATAATTTAACGATAAAATAGCCGACCCGCCGTCGTCGTATTAATAATAAACATTTTATTTTTCGATAAATAATTTTTAAAATTTGCAAAAATGATTCCTAATATATTGCGTGTATTTTCAATTTAGCGTATACTTACGTTCCGTTACATAAACGTAATACTTCCATACATACTACATTTGCGAATGATTAATGTAAAGTATATTAGGCTATATGCTTATTACGAAAATTTGTTTAGATATTACCTGTATAGTGTTTTTATACAGATCAACGAGCGAATTTTTTGTTTAGAAAAATTTCCATTTTCTTTTACATTAATCATATTTTAAATTCCATATCATAACATATATATATATATATATGATACTTTGCTATAGATTTACGTACACTGTAATAAGAAGGTTAAACGAAATATAAAATACAAAACATGGAACTTTATTTAATGCCATATAGAGAAATTTCAATTCAAATCATTTAGAATTAACGCTAAAATTGAAATTTCGTTTAAATACAGTTTTCAATGGCACTACTTACGAGCTACATTATTTCGATGTACACAAAAATAACAAATAAATTAAAAATCACGCACTTAATGTAAATCAGGCATATTGATTTGACAACGTTAATCAATAGTCGGAATATCTGAAAAATAACAAAATATTATTTTAGTAAAACGACAATAATTGAACCGCGACCAATTTAAGAAACTAAAAGTTATTTTTCGATAGGATCCCACAGAATATTCGTTAATGGAGACAATTTTGTAAATTTCGCTCGAAAATGATATGCACAATTATTCACCGAGAGTCGTGTAGAATATTTATTTTTATAATGTCGACCAAATTTCCAAAAGGTACAACAACAATCACGTTAAAATAAGAATGTGTTTCGAAATACATTTTCGTTTACTGTTTTCAAAATAGTGGTTACGCCTACAACGTTTCCCTTTATAATTAAACGAAACAATTTTTTTTTAAATTTTTCTCGGGTTTAGTCATTTACCTGTCACCAGAATGGCTTCCCGAGTGCGCCGAACTAGCTGAATAACTGGCCTGGAATGGACCGAACCCGAAACTGGCAGCTTGACTATTGGCCGCGCTTTGGCTGTGACCACCGCCATGTCCACCCGCGTAACTACCGGCCGACGCGAAACTTCCGGATCCACCACCGCTCTGGTACTGCGGCCGGTGATGGTATTGTGGTTTGTGTGGCCTATGATGGTATTCGGGTTCGTACTCTTCTTCGTGGTGATGGTGATGATGGTGTTGGGTTTTGTACGGTTTTTCGTAGCTACTGAAAACTCCGAAAAACGGACTGGCCGATCGGACCGGTCTAACCACCGCAGGGTCCACTATTTCCTCCACGGATATGGGTTCGCCCGTAGATTTCTGCACCACTTGAGTGGATACAAATTGTCCGTAATCTGAAATGTAAATAAATATACACAACGATGTAGTTTCGTCATTGTCGTTCAATAGACAAACCAATCGGTTTTCGTTTCAATTTTTCGTAACATTAAATTGTTATTTTATTATATAAATTATTAGGCTATTATTGGAATAAATCGATCGCGATTCCTAAATGCGTTCGATATTGATTTAGTTTGAAAATCGAAATTTATAAAATAATTTTATAGTTTGCGATGAAATATATATATATAATTCGAAAACGTGAACAAATTTTTAATAAAAAAATCTATAAATGACTGTATACCTGGATTTACTTCCTCAGGCACTGGAACAGGTACGGCTTGCGTAAATACTAAAACGACGGCAAGCAAAAGACTACCGTAGGCAAACATTTTCTGTGTTACAGACATGTTTTTGTTTTTAGTTAGTCTCCTAGGAATATAGCTAGACTTACTACTGCGAAATGAAAATGAAAACTGTGCTCGTTGTATCGTAAATCCTACCGTTTTATAATCTCACTTCCCACCAAAATACCATTAAGATTGTTTGATGTTCAAGGATAATGGCGTAAACTTCGTGGTGCTATTAACAATTTGCAAACAAGTCGTTGGAATTATTTAAAATATCAATATTTAATTATTATATACGTCATGGAATCACGATCATCGTAATGATGCATTTTGTGTGTGTGTGTACAGTTCAAATGTAAAATATAACGTGAACGAATAATAATTTAATAAGTCAGTGATTATCCCAAATTTCGTTTTTTAAATTAACTAAAACTTTATTTCTCGCCGTGTGTAATATTGTAAATATATTTATTAACTATTTAATTCTAAAAGATACAAACATTTGGAAAACTCAGAATGAAATTTTTTAGGCGATAAAATAATTTAAATGTTTAATATACGAGTCGTTTACAGTAAGTTGTAGTTATATGTTGTTACTGCCTTATTAGTATTATATATTTTTAATATGAAATTATATTTTAAAAATAGTCTTGACTTCATAATATTATGTAACGTGTTTATTATTTTAAATATATTTTTTTTAATGTACAGAATAAAATAAAAAAAAATTATTTTTATTAATATATAAACGCTTTTTATTTTTATTATTATACTACGAAGAATAATAAATGAAACCGAATTAAATTGAAAAATATTTTAAATATAAATATAATTTATACAAAAAATTAATTGAAAAATGAATACGAATTATTATTTATAAAATGTTTTTTCAACAAATAGTCATGGCTTATTTTTTATTTTTATAATTAATTATTTTTTATTCTGGTACTTTTAAATATAGTTTTAAGTATTCGAATAAATTATTTAAAAAATATTATATATGCATTCCAAATAACATTTTAGAAATCTATCCAAATGAATAAAAAAAGTATTTTTATGAATGTAAGTCTTAAAACTTCCATAATTAATTAGTTTATCGAATTAAACATTATTTTTATTTTTAAAAATGACTAATAACGACATGAATTTAATACATATAACAATAGGTTAAATAATTAAAACGAGGCTGATTATTTAAATTAAATAATAATAGAAATTGTAAAATAGGCAGAAATATTCCTAATTGTTTATTTATTTTTATTTAACACAATTATACACGAAATTATATTTGAAACGCGTATTATTAAATGTATTTAATTTTTAACATTTGCAGCCAAGGTTTTCTTTGTGTTTTTTTCCCAAAAATAAAATTATTGTTTTTGTGATCATTACTGTATACGACTTTAATAAATAATATTTTGGATGCAGTAGTATATACGATTATATAAAGGATTATAATATGTTTATTTTTATGTTGTTAATGACGTCAATGATATGTTTACCTAAACCACGGAAATGTTGATTAATATAAAATAAAATATTGGAAGTTGTAAAAAATTAAATAATATTTCGGCGAACGTTTCGCACGATATCAATTTTATTTATTGTATTGCTTTTATTTTTTAAATAATTAAAAATATTGGAAATTAGTTATTGCGGTGAATTGTTCGATATATTTATCTTTATGGCATCTATTGGAACGTAACTTTATTAAGTGAAATATATTTTGTTATTGGGTATATTGTATTTCGAATAGGAGTTGTGAACAATGTTTTCGAACCATTTATGTTTAAAATTTATTTTCTAAGAGGGTTATAAAACGATTATTTTTATTTTATATTAAAATGTCAATTTATTAAGCTTAAAGTTTCTAAAGCACGTGATTATTTCGTAGAAAACAATTACGTTCTCCTAACCCCTATTGGATACACATCATTGTTTCAAATTATATATATATATATAATACGTCTACATTATGTTATTTAATTACCATATCATTATTCATAAACTATTAATTTTACTTTAGTTTATACATTTTGATGCTTCAGGAACTAGGAAGAGTTCATGAGAATCTTCGTCCTTGATTCTTGGTCATTTACATCATTTACATTGGTTATTAGTGTGATATCAGAAATAATGTAAAAACTCTCAAATGAATCGTTCAGTTATTATCGTATATACTGTACACATACCCGTAAAGTAAATAGCGTTAAATTATTCTTAGTTCCTACCATATACTATTATTCTTATGTGGGCGAGGATTGACCTTGCAGGTTATACGTTTTTTAATAACCTGTTTCCTGATTGTTTCTATGTGTATTCATTTATACATCTCACGTCCTCGTCCCCGCGTTTCGATAATATTTAGAATTCAGATTATACACACAAAATTGTGTAAAAAAAAAACAAAACAAAAACATTGACGACAAGTTATACCTATAAAATGGTGATGTCATTTTAATCAACAATTTTTAATCGTTTGGGATTTCCAACCGTAGGTATCTTTAAATCTTTGCCTTCAGTCCTTGACCCTTACTAGTTGTCCTCGTTTTTATATAAGTTGATTCGTAGGTATATATATATATATATATACACATATATACACGTACGTATTGGGGTTGCGTACAGATAAGCACCTACGGTTACAAAAATAGATAATATAATATAAAATAGTAAACGTCATTCATTGAAATATTGCATTACGTGAACAAATATAAAAGACAATTAAAAGAAAATAATTATTCATTTCTTCATTATCTTTATATAGTAGGTAATTGATTGACTAATATTTAATTAAAATATTATGCCGTAGTTTCAGCTATTAAATTATTTGGCTATATATATATGCGCGCGTGTGTGTATGCACACGCGGGCATAAAATGTAAATTCTAAAAATTAATCGTTCAAATTTTAATAAATGTAGAAGTTAAACACGAATATTGGTTATGTATGTAAAATTAAATAGAATTGTTTTCTAACGTTTTGCAAAAAACCTTAAAAACAGTATCTAATGTCTTTGGAACAAATATAATGCGTGCTTTAGTGTTATTTAAACACCTGAATAAACTACACATTATAAGTTGAATATACAAGAACAAAACGATTTTAGACATATTTTTATTTTCTGGTATGTAAGTAAAAGTTTTACATCTAATATCTATAATTCACTCAGTATATATAACACGCGTATTTAAATTCAACTAGTGTTTCGTGACATAGCGGCGAAAACTCTTAAAGAGTAATAAATACCAGCATAATAGTAGTGTTTCGTGACGACTAATGATGGATTAAATTAGGCGATAATTCGTAAGTATACAAAGTGAGTTACCTGCAAGACTTGTGATGAATATGAGCTATTTGATAATAACGTTAGTTTTAGCCGCTATAAATTCTAGCTGCGTATTGATAAACGTTCAGAAAACTTCAGAAACATTCCAAGAAATTTCGACATCAAACATTTCGAAAACGATTTGTACGTACCAAATATTAAGGGAAATATATTTCTGTGAACCCAATACGAACAACTTAAACTGTGACGTCTTAATAAAATATAATAATGACCATAATACATTGAGAAATGTTTTGAAGAATAACATAAACGCGATTAATTTAATTTTGGATAAAGTGTTAAATCTAGAAAACAAAGCTATCGTTTGCAAAGGTGAAAGATATTTACTGCATATAATTATGTACGTCGTATTTATTAATAATACACTAAACGGATTGATAAAAAAAGAGAATAGCGAAATAGATATTTTCAATGAATTATTCAAAACAGAAATGAACATTTCGAAAGTTGAAAATAGGAATCGTACACAAATAATTGAAGACTTAAGAAAATCCATAAATATCAATAAGGGAGATAAAGAAAATCTCTATAGTAAAATAAATAGAAACCAGGAAGAAATTACTAAAATGCAAGTCGATTTAATACAAAACGTCAGAAGGATAGTTCAACTCATTCTACCATTTGTCACAGATCCTCATTTTTCCTCCGATTTCCAAAAATTATATAAGCTGATGGTAGGATCAGTTTCCAATGTAACAACGTTCTTTATATACATTTTTAAAGAAATAAAAAACATGTACAAAAATGAGTGTCATCCCGACTTAGACGTCGCGGTGTTATTTAAAAGTGATGATATCGAACAAATTCAAAAGAAAAATTACACGATTACTTTGCTCGTTGAGAAAGTCAACCGACTGTTCGTCAAAGTACATGATGAGTTCAGATTTTTTGAGAACAAATTTTATCCGTTAAAACATAATTTCTCGAACGAAATTCCATACAAGTTTTTCCACGTGTTTAACAAATATCACTTTCACGAAATTTGGACATTGATTGGTGACGAAATCGTTGTGGACCGATGGGATTGGTCGTCCGGAGCGACAGTGTCATTGAACGATGTCATGTTGGACAAAGAAAATGAAATTGCCGAAATGGCAAGCCAAATATCGACGGCGATTAACGACAGCCTCAAATGTAGGTTATATTTATTCTTAAATCTCATGATAAAGTTGCATCTGTACACCGTTCGCGTGTTGATGAGAAACGTTCACAAAATCCGACAGTTGATCAAAACGATGAGCGTGAACGAAATATTTCAAAACTACGTTAAGAAAACGGCGGAGAACCAAGAAAAGTTTACGATATTACGCACGTCAAATCTGATAAAAATCTTTAACGTTTTGTTCGACATGATGCGAGACTTGGAGACGACAAACGGGCCCGACGATTTTAACAATGTTGACTTGAACGATCGGAAAAACGAAAATGCGGCCGATGTGGACAACGAATTGAGAAGCGTGTTCGAGATATTCTCCCGGTATAACGCGTACATAATCGAAAATCAGTTCGATGTGATCGAAAATTATACAAACGAAATTGATACAAAATTCAGGTCGATGCTGTACGAAATGTGGAACGTCTCGGGCTGGAAAGTTGGCGAAACATCGGCGAAATGGTATAAATGGGCCATAAAAACGTATGAGGATGACTGTGGACCCTTACTTGTGACGAGCGAGAGTGTCCACAAAGTTTTCGACCCTACAGAATACGATAGCTTATTTCAGGTGTTACGAATAACGCCTAAAATGAATATAAAACTGGAATGGTTTATAACGAAAATGAAAGAAATCAATGATTACCTTTATAATGATCTAAATAAAATATTTTCTTCCTAGTTTTAGGTAAATTCTAGTATGTTTATTTTTAAAAACTGTTTAATATAATTGTTATTGTTTCAGATAGACGAATTATTAGCTATAGTATTGTTAAAAAATGTACAAATGATGTATGTTTTAATTATATAATTGACGTTTCATAACATATTATTCAATATTATTATGATTATTTACCTTAAAATGAAAATGTGTATCTAAGTAAATTACTGTTAACTTATTCGTTCATTGAAACTTAGTTTTTATTTTTTTTGAAACATAAGATCAATATTATCATTGTCGATATGTATCAGATTTTTTTTCCAAAAACATCGGAAGTTCGGTATTATTGTTGTAAAGAACAATCGTTTACACGCAATGTGTTACAAGAAGATAGTAAGGCGCGTTAAATATTTATGAGCCTTACTATATAAAGCTGTACTCAATTAGGATAATTCGTAACAACAAAACTTTTAACTTTTACTTCATTTTTTTGTCTATATTATCGCCAAGATCTAGTTTCCCGTTCGACAGGTCATAGTTATGCAATTATAATATATTTACATAAATATCGAAATAAACGATATATAAATATCATTTAAAAACAGTTGCCCCAGACTATTGTTGTGCACGGAATATTTGTTAAAAACGTATAAATACTTTTAAATACGTTTCCATTAAGGTATTTATGCAAGGTTATTGTAGTTATACGTCTAAAGTATAACCGAATTTATTTATTCGACAAAATAGTTCATTACAATTAAACAGTAACATTAGATTTGTTTAGTGTCTACCTGAACGATTACCTTACGACTAATTCATTCAATGTAGATAAGATACGTGATATTCCACTATATACAATATATGGTTAGAACTATTCATAAATGTACTTTTTTGTCGATGGTTATATTGCTTAAAAACAAATATTATAAACGGCGGAAGGTCATGTAAAATGTACACGGTTGAGAAACATTTTGAAAATATAGGCTGTACATACATGTCACTATTTAAGTATCTGTATATATGGGTGCGTAGATCATAAATGAAATTGAAAAGTAGACGTTTGAAAAAGTCAAACTGGTTAGAGCATAAAAGAAATAAAGAATCACTCAAATTATGTTCCCTCACAACAGATCCCGAGGTGAAATGATGGAAAATTATTGAACATGCGCTTAAATATCCAAAAGAGTTGCGCAATATAATAATAGGTTATTATGGAAGGAACAAACACCAGGACCGGATCATTTAAAAAAAATTCAGGAGGTATAAAGAACGGAAAGAAATGGCAAGTAATCGTTTTGATATAGAGTAAAAGTTGTATACTAAAATGAGTTGAAAAAAGTACCTGGGAACATTGTAACTGCTTACAATCGAGTATAAAAATATAAAATATAAATATAAATACATAGTTATAATAATATGTTCTTTAACACAGTCGTGTTAAATATTGCTAGTTAATTTGTTTAAAACAAAGTTAAATAATTTTGAAAAGGTATGTTAAAATAAAATACAAATTATGGCAATATCGTATATCATTTGACACTTTTACCGCCCTTTACAAATATATCACTTACATAGTGTATAGACAGACATTATTCTAAATAATACATTTTTTTAGTAACCCAAAATACAATCATTAAAAGCTATAATTTTTTACACATTTATTTTAATATGATAATGAAAATACAGATAGTATAATGTTCAATAAATGTTTTAGTTAAATTTAATACTTTTATGGCAAAAAAATTAATTTTGGTCTTTAAGTACCATATTTTGAAAAATCTTAGTTAATAATTGTTTGTAGGAAATTAAAAAACTGAAAACAAAATTTGAAATATTTAGATTTTTCTTTTTAAATTACACAATAAACGAACAAAATAGATCGGATTGAATTCTGAAAAAGAAATGTTAACAATTATGGCCATTATTTTTATTTTACAAAAAAAACACATATGGAATATCTTTATTGAGTTAAAAAATTAAAAACCATTAATATATCAAAATTAATAAAAAGTATCTAACTTTTAATCACATTTAAGATGGAACTGAATCATTCAGAGTAAATATGACATTTATATAATAAGATTATATAAATAAAATAATTTTTTAATAATTATTTTATTTATCAAAATGAAAAAAATATATTATTTTAAAATTACAAAATTAAGTCATAATAATCAATACGTAAAACCATAAATTAATTTTACAAAATAAATATACACTGAACTAAAGAATAAAAGTAACCGAGGGAATAATTATCGATTTATAAAGATTATTTACGTTTTAGAATCTTTAGTGTAAAGCACAATTATGTATATATACATAAATAGTTATATTTAAAAAAATGTAATTTAAAAAGACTGATAGTTCACATCTTTGAAATGTGGTTGTATTATTTTTTTTTTTAATCGTTTAGAAGTTCGTAAATTTGTTTTGGAGTTATCAAAATTTTGGAAGTTTTCTTGTTCATAATACTCATTATTTACTTGAGTTACATGATTCAAACAATTTAGATGAATATTTGATACATCAAAATCATTGGTCATTTTTATATTTGTATTATTGATTGTATTTATACCTTTTAATTTTAATTTCACTTTTGTTTCATTTCTAAATGTTTTTTGCTCGTTAATGTTCAGATTGAAGCGTAATGTATCTTTGTTTTCACTAGTTTTATTTAGTTGAGAATATAAATCACTGTGTTCGTCATGGATTATTTTTATATTTTGCAAGTCTTGTTTACTGATATCAATGTTTGAAAGTAACTTACTGTTTTTATTAACATCAACAAACATAGAACGAAGAGATCTAGTATGTATATTTCTTAATTCTTGTTGTAATGAAGAATCAAAATATTTATAACGTGATTTATGTTTTTTCACATGTGGTAGATTTGTAATAATATTACAAATAGAGTTATGTAAGATTCTAATATTTTGATTTTGGCTGTATTGAGTATTAGTAGCTAACAAGTGCCAACTGTCAATGTCATCACAAATTATATTCCATTTTCCCATTCCTAAAATTCCTGATGGATATGGTTTACATAAAAGATTTTTTTGGATATTCTGCAAAAATATTATTTAAATTAAGATTTTTGTTAAATACATTTTTATTTTTTAAAGTTAAACATTTTGATGTTAAATGATTTACGTATACAATTGTATACATAAATATAATAAAAAATAAATTAAACGATTACTTACAGTATTTGATAAGTGATACTGAGCTGTGTCCTAAATAAAATATACAGGATATATATATATATAAATGTATTGACTAAAACAAATTGCCTAGCATAAATAATTAAAAGCTACTTACATATAACGTTGATGAGGTCTCAGATAAATCAATTGTATTCTCAAAATCCTCTCTGTATAATCTAGTAGTACCAAAATACCAATAAACTGAGTTATTTAGATCATAACCTATAGGTTTAACATTAAATGTATGCCATAATTCAGGTTTATGGGAAATCTTTTTTTGAATATGTGGAAGATCAAGAATCATATGGCATAGGGTATATAATGATTTAACTTTTAATTTACAAGTTAAATCATTAAAACACGTTACAGATTTCAGTGAATGTTCAGTGTTGTATTCCTAGAAGATATACATTTATTAATTCAATTGTTTAAAATTGTATTTTGTTATTAGTCAAATGTTTTAAAACATTTTAGTTATTGTAACTTAAAATTAAGTGTAATAAAAACATTTTTAAAAATGTATATGATTATAAATAAAAATAATTTAAACTTAATCAAATTAAGAGTTTTGTTTTTAAATTAATTAACTTACAATCCACTTATTTGTGAAACGTTTTTGCATAATTTTCCACCATTCTTTGGTATTTGGACGATAAAAACCACAAATTTTGACGAATCGGATAGCCATGTCGGTTAACAAAGTTGAATTTTCTTCAATAGCTTGTTCAAATTCCTATATTATAAAAAATACGTTGTACAAATAATATTCAATAGTATTTGAATTTTTAACGACTTATTAAAATTATTATTTTAAAAATAAAGGAATAAAGAAATTAAATATAAATATATATTAATTGAAGCGAATGAGTATTTCTTAATTGAATTATTTTTAATATTAAATAAGATTATTTTTCACTTTTAAATTATATAAGGTTGGAAACTCTAATCCTATACCTTCATAAGACTTGCTTTTCCATCACTAATTCATTCATATCAGCTATTTTCCATATCAATTTCTATTCTACCTATTCATTACACCTCTTACTGACCATTTATTTCTTTAGATTGTTTAATATTGTCTATAATTTTATTCAGTGTTTAAATTATATTTATTTATAGGAATATTTTAAGAAATTAAAAATAAAAAATTTTAATTTCGACAAAAAAAATATATATATTGATCAATTTCATTACATACACATATTATATAAAATATAAAAATATTTATTATATAGGGATATTAACATTTGTTATTTATTAAGTAAGTAATAATAAATTTAAAAAAATTTTAAAATTTTAAATTTTAAAAAATAATAAATTTTCTTATTAAATTATAATACTCACTTTTATGTTTATTGGACATATATCTTTACAAAAAGGTTGAAAAACATTACAAAAATGTACAATACTTGGTATTTCCCACCAAGTTTGAATTTCTGAAAATAACCAGAGCACATTAATAAAATAATTACATTGTAATTTAAAATTTTAAATATTAATGCGATAGAGTATTTTTGATGAATAAGGTTTATTAATTATTTGGGCAAGAATGATGATATATTAAAAAAATATACCAAGGCTGTCTACCCGAATACATATTTGTAATACACAATTTGAACAGAGAAAATGGTGCAAATAGAGGTTTGAATTTAATAGCAAACAGAAAACGCAATAATTGTTTATATCATAAAAATAAAGAACGTCTATTTTCAAGTATTGATGATAAAATTTTAAATTATGTGGAATACAGAAAAAATATAGAAAGATGTTTTTTATAGTAAATAGACAAATATATAATACTACTAATAAAATGTGAGGTATATAAAGATATAATAAAACATTTAGATGCCGGGAGATCTTACATGCTTAAATAGAAGATATATTAACGATATTGTTAATCGACATTAATAATTTATTGATCAGATTACTTGAAACTGAAAGTAAAAAATAGTTTTCAAAATACATATTTATTAAAATAAATACAACATTTGTAGAAATTGGGTATATTATATTTTTATAAAGTAAACATTTGTCATCAGATATAAAATATTTAAAATGGAGGGAAAATTTTTCTCTTTTATTTTTGAGTTGTGGCTTTCTTTTTACGTGTACTCACCATCCATTATAATATTTGCAACAAAAATATTTAATATGAAAAATAATTGTAAAAACAAATATTACACCAATATTATAAAAATATATATACGTGAAATATTGTTGTACATTTTGAAGTTCGTAATGAAAACGTGATCGAACATTAACTGTTACCGATTGAACAACGAAAATACAAATTATTTAAGAATAACGTATCAGGAGTACGAATTTTGAAAGAAGGGCCTGTGGCTCGCGTACCACGAAAAAAAATAACTGTGATCACATATTAATGTCGTAGAATAGTCGAACAAATAATATAGCTATATTCGTTTCACCATAGACAAAGTAAAAAATATATATTTTGTGATTACGCGGGTCTTTGTCATAACCATACCAAGATATAACAAAATAACCATATTATTGTATACAAATGGTCAACTTTGTGTTATCATTGGGTTGTGGAATACATACAATGCTCCAAGGCAATGCATGCATAAAACCATTATTGATAATACTAAAATGGTTTTGATTTTGTATTTTATTCGAATCTTAATTTTCATTCGGTTTAATACGACATTAGTAATTATAGAATGAAATAATTTTAAGTTGTACATTTTAAATATATTACTTTGATCTGATTTCGATACGGTTTATAAATATTCAGACTAGTAAATATATTATACGTTAGGTTGAACTTGATTTTAAAAGTATTCGTGTTTACGAATATAATTGTTTCTAACAAAAAACCTTTGTAATGATTTTTTATTTACAAGTTCTGTTTAGATATGTATTTATTTTTGTTTAAATTAATTTCTTATATAATTTTTAAATAAAAAGGTTATTTTTTGTTTAAAACTTAGAATAAACGGATTTAAAACGTATATTAAAATAATAACTTTTGAATTAACTGAGGTAAATTATTAAAATCTAATTTCAACGTTAACTAGTTAAATTATAATTGAATTAATTTAAAATTTTTACTTTTATAAAATTGATCTTATTAACAACTTTATATTAATAAATTTATAATTAACCTTGCTACTTTTCGTTATATAGTATATCCCAATATTGTGTATCAAATCATGCCATTATCAAATATAAGTGTATAATCAAATTTTAAATTAAAAATATAATGTTTGTTATTTATGTACCGACTTAATATTTACGTTTGGAGAATTTTTGCTACTGTTTTTCAATATTTTTTACATTTTTCACTGTTTAAAATATAATTTAAAAATATTTTCGAAAAATTTGCTAAACAAATAAAATGCAAAACATTGTAATATACATATCGAAGAATAATGTCATTTATATTATTAATTATCATAAAATTAATCGGTATCAATTTAAATTTTGTTCACTTCCATTAGATTAGTTTCAATAATTCTTGCATTTTCTTAAAAGAAAATAAATGTATTATTATTATTACTCAAAGTAGATAGTTCGTAGATTAGACGCTGTATTAATGACTATAATTTTTCTTTCGTGTTTATTATAGTTATGTTATTATCATATTTATAATTTATTTATATTATCCAGATAAATTTAACAAAAAATAATCGTTTTAATATTTGGCGCCAATTTTGAATCGTTTGTTGTTCCATGACTTGGGACAAGTCAATCGGTTGGTCCGACCACCACGTACTCGGTGGGCGCCATAAATGTTGACAGTGTGACCAATTATTTTATTGTCGTCTGCCCGTTTACACTGTACTGTCATTGGTTACGGCTCCCAGACCGGCAGTAAAGTCGCTACACAACTACAAACGTAGCACGTAACCGCGTTCTGTCAACCCTGGTTACCACCTGACCACATCCCACTATTCGTTCGCGGACTGCCGGTCTTGCTCCCTACAATATTCGCTCGTATATCGGCTGTAAACAACGAGAATTGTCCGCACTCCCCCTCCCACCTATTGAATGTGACTGCCTCCCGGTGTGCGTGCGTGTGTTTAGCGTTCGTGTTGTTGAGGTTTCTGATCCTTAGTGCCGCGGCCGAATAGCATGACAAAAATGGCTGACGGCGTGGACATCGATTTATACGCCGACGATTTGGAGCAAGACTTCGCTCAGGTAATTCTTACGACCATTCTGTTTATGTATGATCGTCAGCGGTGGTTTCGGCGTTATGACCGATTGGTCTCGCGAGTTCCTACCTTCGCCGCCGCCGCCGCCGCCGTTGAGCGTTCGCCATGTTGAACGATGTACACGCGTGAACGTAGTTCGTAAACAAATGCTTCGAAGGTCTGGTCGTAATTTTATTTTAACGCCTTTCATGGAAAATGACCGTCCGATTGGTGACCTAAAAGTAGTTATGATTTCCAGCATTTTCCTTTTCGTTCGTGAAACTGAGAACGTACATTGGTTTGTGTTATACCGAATTTGCAAATGCTCTTTACTGATCCCTGTTATCATATAATTGGCTTTAGATTCTGACTGTGACGAAATTATTTTTTGTAAATCACTTTTTGTCTGGTAATGTGGGTCCCACTTAAAACAAATAATGTATTCTTGTATTATATATCTGCCATTTACTTAAGTAGTTCTTATTGGATGGTTACATTTTGTGAAATTTTTCAACTGCGTTATTTGAAGTTTACATTTAATGTTATGGCCTATATCACGGTTTTATTTTTAATAATGTATATCAATATATTATATAGCTTCTTAATTTTAGTATTCATTTAATTCAATATAATCTATATAACATAATAAACAAATTAATTAACTAAGTTTCTCTTTATTCATTTTTATATATATTTAATTGTATTTTCATGTACATTTTTAATTATGAGCCTAAAAATACTTAAAACTATAATACAGTTTCTCTCCTGTGTCCTATATTTACTATTTTGCTCGTAATTAGAACTAATAATTATAAAATTTAAATTTAAAAACTTAATAATATGTATAGGTGATTTCTTATATTAGAATATTTTTTTCTTGTAGCCTAATTGGTATATTAATTTATGAATAAAATAAATGTGTAAATCAATAGATATATATTTTTATTAAAAATTGTGATATGTGTTATACCTAATTTTATATTTACACAATTGTTTCGTGAATTATTTACTAATTCATGATCCCTGAATTAATACGTAATGTCTAAATTATTAATACCTTTTATGTAATAATATGGTAAAAGCTAATTTACCCTTTTAATAATTTGTTAAAAATGGTTTATACGAATATTTATAATATAAATTGTTCTAAACTATTTTGATATAATTATCTTGAACCCGATGGTAAATATAAAAAAATTACATTTTTAACGGATTATAATGAAATATTCTGTGAACATTATTATAATTTATTTGATTACATTTTAACCTAATTACATATTTTTGCCCTACTTGATAATTATATATATATATATATATATGCTGGTTTGAATTATATTTTACTAGGGGTAATGTGAAATTGATAAAATACACTTTTATTTTCATTGTACATAAGTGTATGTGTTGATATTTTGGCAATATTTATGTAATTTTTATAATATAATACATTTCAATATTTTCCTATGATTGAAACATTAATTATGATGGTAACTTTTTTCGATATGATGTTTTAATTTGTATTACTAATGTGATTTGTAACTAAATGTTGTTGTTGGGTTTTTATTTTAGGAAGATTTTGCAGGAAATGATAATGTTGATTTATATGATGATGTCATATCTGGAACCAACGATAATGTTCAGACAAGACAGCCAGTTGATAGGCCTCCTAGTGCGAACAACCAAAACAGTACTCCATTGGTGACAAATGGCTCTTCTACTAATAACACTACAAATAATAATGCTACTACAGGTCGCCGTTACCAATTATATATTGGTAACTTAACTTGGGTAAATGAAACAGTATTTCAATTATTTTATCAGATTATTTTCAATTGTAATATTTGTGTACTTACTAAATGTTTATAGTGGACAACTGATCAAGATATAACAGATAGTGTTACAAGTATAGGTGTCTCAGATTTTATTGAAGTTAAGTTTTTTGAAAACCGAGGAAATGGTCAATCAAAGGGCTTTTGTGTTGTTACTTTGGGTTCAGAGCATAGTTTACGGTTGATAATGGATAGATTGCCCAAAAAAGAACTTCATGGACAATCACCTGTTGTCACTTTTCCAACTAAACAAGCACTTTTGCAGGTAATAATTATTTAGTTTAATTTACTTTGTATTATAATTTTATTTGATATTAATATTCTTTTTATTATTATAGTTTGAATCCCAATCTAAAACTCGGCCACTACCTCCACCAAACAATCAGAATATGCCTTCTATGGGTGGTATGTCTAGAACTCCTGGAAATGTCATGCAACAACCTATGCGTGGTGGACCTATGATGTCACAACAACCTATGATGCAACAACAAGGTATGAGGAGTAGAATGCCTATGCAAGGTATGCAACAACCACCTCAAGGTATGCAGCCACCAATGGGTATGACTAATGGACACAGAATGCCATTGCAACAAGGTGGTCCTATGGGTCCACATCAACAAGGACCACCTCCCCCAGGTTATCAAAATCAGTGGAATGGACCTAATCAACAAATGGGTAATTATTGTAATTTTATATTTTGTTACAATTACTTTTAATATTTACTTAAAATTTAGGACCTCCGAGACCAGGAATGCAACCTCAGGGACCAGTGGGTCAACCTAGAGGACCACCTCCAGGAATGGTAATTTTTAATAAAAAATAAGTTTGTTTTCTTTACAAAATTTTTTATCAAATTTTTTAGTTTCCACCAGGTCAAGGTCCACCACGAATGGGTCCACCACAAGGTCCTCAAGGTCCACCAGGACCTGGTGTTCCACGTGGTGATTGGAATCGCCCTCCTGGAATGGCACCTCATCAAATGGCTCCACCAGGCTCTGGTTTTGCACCACATCAACCAGGTCCACCAATGCAAGGTCCTCCACCTGGCCAAGGTAAATTTTATCAAGCTTCAACTGTAAAATGATTTTTATATGTAATAAATATATTACAATTGTTTTTAAAATCATTTTAACATATTATGAAAGTGTTAAATTTTGATAACATAGGTCCAGTGCAAATGATGCCAGGTGGTCCTGGTCAAGCGCCAGCTCCTCATGTTAATCCAGCATTCTTTCAACAGCCAAGTGGTGCTCCTCAAGGACCTCCGGGGCATCCAGGATATGGTCCTCCTAATGGTCCTTCTTCTAGACCTTATATGAGTAATGATATGGGGATGTCTGAACAAGAATTGGAAGAAATTATGAGTAGAAACAGAACTGTGTCTAGTTCTGCTATTGCTCGAGCTGTTGCTGATGCTGCTGCTGGCGAATTCTCAAATGCTATTGAAACTTTAGTTACAGCAATATCATTAATTAAACAGTCAAAAGTTGCTAGTGATGAGCGCTGTAAAATATTAGTCAGTTCGTTGCATGATACATTACATGGAATTGAGACAAAAAGTTATAGCTCAAGAAGAGGTAATTTATAAAAACCAATATTTCAGTTTAATACATTATATTTATATTTTTAGAGAGGTCTAGATCACCTCGGGACAGATTACATAGAAGATCAAGACGTGAGCGAAGCAGATCACGTGAACGTGACTACAGAGATAGAAGTCGTGAACGTGACCGTGATAGGGAAAGGGACCGTGAAAAGTATGATTTGGGGTTTTTTTATAATTTATATTATTACAAGTCTATAGTTTTTTTATTATTTTAATTACTAATATGTGGTTTACTTTGACCTGACAAATTACTAAATCCTTTTTGGTTGAGCATGAATGAATTGTTTAGTGTTTCTTAAATAGTAGACCATATATTGTTGAATAATAGATTTATGGAAATTTAAATGAAGGTTATGTTTACAGTTAATATCATCTATAATGACATTACTTGTAATGCTATATTAGGTAAATAGGCCTACTAAAAGTCTTATTTTGGTATAAAATTATTAGTTTTAATAATGGTTGATGAAACAATAATATTGTCAAAAATAAAATATTTTGGTTCCAGCATCTAACATTATTGAAATTACAATAACAATTATATATTTTTACCAGTGTAAATCTAATTGAATTTAATTTATGAGTTTTAATATGGTTTATTGTATAAACACTGATATAAGCAGTCGCGTTTATTTTGAAGAAAAGTACATATAATAAAGAATTAATAAATTTAAAAAAAAATTGTTTAATGTTCGAAATATTGATTTTATTTACCTAATATATATATATATATATATAATAATATTTATACATACATTTTTAATATAATTTTAATTTATATATATATTAAATATAATTACCTATAATTATAGGTGTATTAATATTCCAGAAAAATTTATTTTAAGCTAATTAAGATTTTCCTCGACTGTCTTTATAGATGATACCAACTGTATATAAATATTGTGTTTTCATAACATAGATATGTTAACAGGTATGTTGACCGTTATTATACATCAGAACGAGATGGTGACAGGGATAGGGAAAGAGAAAGGGATCGCGAATACAGAGAGAGAAGTCGTGAAGACAGGTAAGATTGATTCTAAAAACACTTTTTATAATTTTTGAAAAATTCTGTATGGAAGTCTGTGTTTTGAAGTATCCGTATTTGTTGAGGGTAAAGTTTATTGTTTAACAGTTCTGTAAAAGCAAGCGGCCGAAATAGGAAAATCACTCCGCCCGATGTAACCGAGTCTGTTCCTGTATCCTCTAAATCCAGGTAATATTACCCAATCTTCATTTCCTTTCATCAAAATTCCTCAAAAAAAAAAAAAAAATATAAATTATAATTAATAAATATTCTATAGACTTGTATGTTTTTAAATCAGATTAAATGTACTATTGTAATGTTTTCTTTTTATATTAATTTTTTTATTGTAGGTATTACGATGATCGTTATAGAGAACGAGAACGTGATAGAGATAGAGAACGTGATCGAGAACGTGAACGTGAACCAACTTCTAGTAGAAGAGCTGTAGATGCAGATAGAGATATTGAACGTGATCGAGATCGTAGGGAAGACAGAGCTGAATCTTCACACCGTAGTTCTAGACATTAATTCATCTGTGGTAAGTAATTTTTGATTGTAAGTATTGTAAATTATATAACTGATGTTTATTTAGATTGTTAAATTTTAGTTTAGATATATTCAGATTTAAAAAAATTTTTGGTTAATTTGTAGTTTTTTAATTAAATTTTTGTTTTGTTTGATGGCCTTAACCTTTAGTGACTCACATGTGGTAAATATTTCAGTAAATGATAAGGGTTTTTCATATTGAGTTACTCTATTTTCTTATTGTTTTATAATTGATTGCGACAAAACATAAATTTAAATTAAATAATCGATTTTTACTTAGGCGGTGTTTTTTTCCCCTGGCTCAAGTTATATTTGTATCTTTGATTGACTAACATAATTATGCTGCATACTGTAATTGTATTCACCACTACTTTTACAGGAGTTAATTTAGGTATTTCATTATCTATGATAGTCTGATAGTGGTGCGTCACCAAAGGTTAATTAATTGTAATATATGTTATTAAATTATTATTTATAAAATTGGTACAACAAAAATCGTTAGTTCTAAGTGCAAGGCTGATTAAATTAATTTTATTAATTTTTTACATGATAGATAGCTTAAGGGCCTTTATATATAGTTTATTTGCTGTGATATAACATGAATTGTGATAAAAATAACATTTAATATGTATCATTAAATACAATTATGTATTTAATAGTTATTGTTAAAAATATTTTTTATATTAGGAAGATATGTTATACTCATAAAACAAATGAATTAGGTATATATTAAAATTAATGCCTGCAATTTTGTTAAGTTTAAAATGAGATTAGGCTAATATATATACATATTTTTAATGTTTAAGACACTAGTACAAATATAATAGACATAATTTGATATATACCCATATACTTTAATTTTATTTAATTATATTTTTATTTTACAAATAATTATTAAATGACAATTTAACCGATAAATATCGTAACGGGTATAATTTGGTATTTATATAATTTTTATTTATTTTTATAATTTTTTATATAATTTTATCAAGTTTCTTGTATGTATTTCCCTTTTAGGTATATTTTTAAAAGCTCCTTTTATATTTTATTGGATAGCTAAACATTGTATTTGTTACAATATATATATTTTTATATAATTGACTGTCTTTAAAAAGTACATAGTAAATGAAGCTTTAAATGTATTAATTTTCTATGACTGAATCAAAATCTTTTTATGATTTATTTACAAATTAAGTGTGTCATGAAATATGTTTAATTTTGTATCGAAAGTTTCAAAATTTTTAAATATATTTTGATTGTTAATTCATAAGAATCATATTTGGTTGTTATTTTGAGCAACTCAAAATAGAATTTATAACTCATCAAGCATCTTTCGATGTTTAAAAAAGTTCAATCCATAATTATTTTTCTGATTTTCTTCATTCATACATTAATTTAATGTAAATATGTATAAAAATAGAATGCATTATGTACATAATCTCATGTAAATAAATACATTATTTAATTTTTGTTAAAAGTCCAAATAAAAGTAAAAGAAAACTATTTTTTTATTTATTTATTTTTTGTCAGATTACCCTTATTACATGAGTGTTATTGATGATAACTCCTAAACGGTTATGTTGAAATATAGAGTATATATTCTATTGATGGTATGCAAAAATGTTTCAAAAGAAATATTTTGGTTTTACATATGTTTATATATTTATACCATTGTGGGATCAACCAGACTATGATGGATTAAACAATTTGAAAATACAAAAAGTAAATGTTGTATTATTTGGTTGGTTACAAATATTTCTGAGAAATAGTATAGTTTATTAATCATTTTAATGTTTTTTAAAATGAAATTATTCGTGTGTACATTTATACAATAATACATATTTACTTACTACATGTTTCAGTTGACAGTCAAGGTTTTTAATTGGTTATGGCTTGAAAAATAATTTCTGGTGTTTATTTTGTGTTAATGTACAGTATTGTAAATTTTTTGTATTTGAATTAAATTTAGTTTTTAAGTTTTCTTTTGATTTTGGGCACATTGGCTACCATTAGACTTACTTAAATACCATTATACGATATTAAATTATATAGTGTCACATATTTCAATATTTTGATAAACCATTAATATTAATAGTGAGTTAAGAACATAAACTTTATTGGAAAAAGATAGATAGAAGAAATTGTTAATTAGGAAGGTTTATTATTTATATTTTATAAATAATATTTTGCTTTGTTATATACTACCTATTAAAGCTTAAAAGTATGTTTCATTATTTTGAAATTAATGGTAATAATTATTAATTCAACAAAAATATTTATATTTTTAAGAATTTTCATATAATTTACAAAAAAATTGAGTTGGCTAACTACAGCTATATTAGTAAACTTATTTGTTATTTTTAGACTATAGTGTTCATGTTTCATAAACAAATTCTTTATTGTTTTTTTAGTATTTTTTAAGTATTTATTAAATACTTGTTTATAGTTTGTAAAATAATTTAAATCTTTTTAATAAGCACCCTACAAATATGTAAATGGAGACAATATATATCGAATAAGTTTTTTTTATTGAAATACATCTTTTGTAATATAAGTAAATAATTTGATTGAACATAATATTGTGATGATATTTCTTGTATATTTTTAGCTATATGTGTATAGTTTAAACTCAAGTATACTTATTTGATTATCTTGTTTTCTGTTTATTTTATTTATAAAATAGGTTGTTAACTGTATAGGTGTACAATAATAATATTTGGTTTTAGTTTTTCCATTCTGATATTGACATAAACATTATTTCCTAACATTGAAAGAAAGGTTAACTGACAACCATATACATACATACATTAATATATATTTAGAACTATTCATAATTAAACTAAATTTAACAATATCCATATACAATTTTATTAACTATAGTATTCTTAACTCTTTCAGTGTTATTAATACAGACGTGTGTTTTGACTATCACATATTATAAATAAAATTATATTAATAGTATTAATTATTGCAACTTACTGAAACATTTTAATCTTTAATTTATTAAATTAAAATAAACGAAATTATATATTTTTTAAGGAAATTTGTTTATGCAGATTGCATACATATAGATAAAATACTTAAAAATTACAAAAAAGTTTCTCGTGTATGATAAATTATGATGGATCAGTATATAATAAATTCTAGGCATTGAAAGAGTTAAGTATATTAACTAAAGATCTATATTTTAATGTTAGTAATGGCAGTCTTATAACATTTTTTTATTAATGAAATATAATTAATCGCCAAACATGTTGACTAAATAAGTGTACCATTATTAATATCATTCATTGATGAATTATTAAATTTACAATTTATTTTTATGTTCATTTTAAATATTTTGTTATTTTATTATTACTTATCTCAATTATTGTTTATCTTTTACTCGCTTTTAATAATATTATTGGAATGTTGTATAACATACTATAAAATACAAATATTTCCGATTAAAAATAAATTATCAATATTTTTGTATTTTGTTGAATAAACTGGTTATAGTATTAAATATCCAATTCCAAATAGATTCAATTTAAGTTTTAATTAATTCATTTGTTTATATTTTCTAATTTATTAGTTTTATTTCAATAATTAATATTTATAATTAAAGTGAAATAGCTTAATCAAAATACTGTTCATAATATAATAAATAATTAACAATAAAAACACTAAATGAATGACAATTTGTAGGACTTGTATTATATTTTTTAAAAATTAGTGTTAGTTTACATTAAGAGCAAAAACCATCTGCGCGTTTGCTGTCTACCTAGAAAATATCCATCAATCATTATGCAGCCGATTAAAATGGCCATCGTCAACAAATAACTACTGTGTTAAATTCATGAATGCATTGTTTTTAATTTGTTTGCAGGCGACGCTGGGCCATCCATTTATATTATATAAATACAAGTTGTGCAAGACTGTATTGTTGAAATTTATGTATCCATTTTGTAGATTGTACAAATACCATGGGACATGATTAATTAATATTGTATTCTTAAGATTATCAGTCTTTTAATTTTTTTTATGGGTGGTTTAAAATATATTATCATAAATATAATATAACAATATTGAGCATTTTAATGTACTTTTTTTTTCAACTTCAGTTTTAAAATTATATACTTGGAATGTGTCATTTTTGCCTGTATCAATTTAATCATCGTACCTTTAAAATTAAGATTGATATTTAATAGTAGTGCAGTGTGACAGCTTCGGACATCTGGATCTTGAAACTCAACACAATTATTTAGACTAGATTATTTATGTACCTAATTTTGTATTTCACTTACATTATTATTATTATTATTATTATAATAAAACAATTTTTTTTAATATGCCTAAATTATTATTAACCATTATCATTTTTAATGATTAGGTTAATAATATTTATTGCATATAAACTACATAACACTTTAGTAGAATAATAATAAAACGTATGTATTAGGTTTAAGGTGAATTTTTATTTTTCATTTTCCACTCTCCGCGTTAATACTTCGCTTGTCTGTATATATTATAGTACTTTTGTGTTATAAGTAAAGAATAGACTTTTGATTTGTATATCATTTTGCCAAGACCTACAGTCCAATAATAAATAAACAAATGTGTAACGTCGAAATATTTTATTTTAAGAATTACTCTATATTATGTTTAACGAAATATAATTTTCGTAGTCGTGTGTATTTATGTAGGTCAGGCATTATTTTTAATTTTTTGTATTATCGTTTTCTTGATACACAATCGAGTTTATGCAAATCGTAAATAGATGTAACGTGAATAAGCCTAGAGCAAATTTTGTTTTTACGGCTTTTATTGTAATTACACTACACTGTTGTGAAGATAAAGAACTGGTATAGCGAACCAGATGTTTGACCGTTTCAATCGACTAAATTGTAAAAAAATATAGTTAGAAGGATGTTATACTTCCACTCGCCATTATTGTTTATTTCGGGTGTATATGTGTGTTTTAAGAGGCCAATCTTATCGGGCCACTTAAAAATAATTTTCAGGGTTGCAGTACAACCGAAGTGTCGCATTTGTTACTGTGTACACAATGTGCGTTTGTTTTAGTATGTTGATAGCTACTACTGTTCCGTTTAAATAATTTTTGTTTTTCAAGTTGACCAAGTAAAATCCAGAGGTTTACTCGGATTTTTTAGAGGTCACGGTCAAACACCTATTTTGTTAGCTATATATTGTTTTCGTAGTTGCGTCACTGCCCGTCTGGTAGAAGCGATACTTGAAAATGCGTTGTAAATATTGTTTATCGGACGTTTAAATAAGAATTTAAGCGATACCGACGAATTAATATCCAATAGTTTAATATTTAAAAGCAATTTAACCTTGATTAATCGCTTTTTCGAAGTCGAGTACGGGAAAGGAAATATTTCCGCGTCAAAATACCGTTTCCACGGAGTTTCCAAATGTCCGTCCTTAATGTCTACGTTTGTTATTGAACCATTGATATTTTAGTTTTTATATATCTTGCGATCAGTTGTCCCAAAGACGTTGTAAATACGTGGTGGTATGTTTTCATTTGTCTTTTACCGTTTGATAAGCAGCGATAAGCGACATTCTCGTATTGTCCAATGACGTTTATTTTCGTTGCTACGGCTTCGAATGGTATTGATAAATTACACGTCGGTTTTGCCGTGTATTGTGTACGAGCGCGTCGAGCTGTTTTGGTGTTCGTCTGTTCGTTACCCATTTTGTGTACGGTTCGATAGTAGGCTTGTGGCGAAGCTGATCGGTTCGGAAACGAAAGACAATTTTTTTATCGGCGTTTTATGTTCGATTTTTTATTGTAATCCATTCACTTCTAGTCGTGGTTTTTTTTTTTCACCAAAACCATGAAATAACGCTCGCCTTTTCTTTCGTGTAATATTTAACTAACTTACGTTGACAATAATATTTGTGATACAATGTCTGGTTAGTGAAACGTTTGTTATTTTATTTTTGTTGTTGTGACGTTTGATGCAGTACAGTGTGACACTATGTTTTTAGGTCGCAAAAAGAGACCGCCGCTTAAGGTTCAAATGCCTGATGAGCCCACTGTTGTGTAAGTACTCGCGAATTACAACGTACGTTGCGTATTATATTGACATTGCCGTTTTCATTAATGCAGGAACTTGCCGCGGAATCTCGATAAGCGCACAACCATTACAATTGGCGATCAGACAACGACGGTTGAAGCTAACGATCTGCAAAAGATATGTGATCTCGGCCGTGGTGCTTACGGTATCGTCGAGAAGATGCGACATATACCTTCAGACACTATTATGGCTGTTAAGGTGAGCGGAGTGTATGAAAATAATTAAACTTAACCTACCTGCAAATTGTTACATACTGTTGTTGTCACGTGTCATGTTCTAGAGAATTGCAGCAACAGTGAACACCCAAGAACAGAAGCGGCTGCTGATGGATCTGGATATATCCATGCGGTCATCCGATTGTCCTCATACGGTGCAATTTTATGGAGCATTGTTCATGGAGGGCGATGTATGGATATGCATGGAAGTGATGGATACATCGCTAGACAAGTTTTACGCCAAAGTATACAAATTTGGACGAAAGATCCCTGAACAAATTCTTGGACCCATCACCGTAGCGGTAATTAATTTCAGCGTTATCTACTTTTACAATGTTTGTCCAAAATTTGAAATAAAATATTTCAACGAGATGATATTGACGATGATATGTTACAAACATTGATGCATCTCCTAGTAGGTATTCTCCGTGTATTTTTATTATCTAACATTAACGTTAATCTTAACCATAATTCGATCGGCTACATATTAACATACACATTCTTGTATAATTGTCAATTATTTATTTTAATTATCGATTATTTTAGCCAAAAAAATAGACGTTTAATATATTTTGATTTATATTTATAGGTTGTTAGTGCCCTTCATTATTTGCATTCTCAATTACGAGTGATTCATCGTGACGTTAAGCCATCTAATATATTAATTAACCGTAATGGCGACGTGAAAATGTGTGATTTTGGTATATCTGGATATCTAGTCGATTCAGTCGCAAAGACTATTGATGCTGGATGCAAACCTTATATGGCGGTAAATATATTTTCATTTTACTGTATTGAATTATAAAGAAATTTGTGTATGTTATTACGACTAGTTATCCTTTAATAATTAAAACAGCCTGAACGAATAGATCCTACTGGAAATCCGTCAAATTATGATATCCGTAGTGATATATGGAGTTTGGGAATATCTCTTGTGGAACTTGCTACTGGTAAATTTCCATATGACACATGGGGCACTCCATTTGAGCAACTCAAACAAGTGGTTAAAGATGAACCACCTAGGCTGTCTTCTGGTGTGTTTACTTCATACTTTGAGGATTTCATTTGTCAATGGTAAGTAATATTATTTGAATAGTTTGTATTTTATTCTCATCACTTGACTACGATGACATATGCAATAGGAAACTTGTTTTATAATCCAATTTCATGGTTTTAATGTTTTCAGTTTACAAAAAGATTTTCGTAGCCGCCCAAATTACTCACAATTGCTCGCCCATCCGTTTTGTCTTGCTCACCAACAGCCACAGACAGCATTGGTTGCCTCATTTGTATCTGAAATTCTCGACTTGCCCGATATGTCAGTGTCGGGCTAGATAATTCGAAAAACTAATTCACTAACAATAATACTATCGATAATATATTTATGACAATATTTATCGTATTATGTATAAACCGATATAAAACTATTTCGAAGAATAATTTATATTAACAACTATTATATATATTGGTGAATTTGTTATTTACCACTAAGTCATAAGTAATATAATATTGAAAATAGTTTACTAAAGTATTTTTAATTATTGTATAAAATTAATTTGTAATTAGTGAATTTGTATCTTAAAAGATCTTGGTTTGTAGATTTTCGTTTTGTTTTTTCGTTTTTCTTTATATGTATATGTAATTGCGTAATTTATAAAAATTTAAGGTTACCCGACTAATGTTTTTAGAACAAAGCACACGGCTGTCTAATTTTTAGTTTTGTTTTTATTGTACCATAGTGTATTCATTTTTGATAATATTTTGTTAAAAAAAAAAGAATCAAAATTCTGTACTTGTTTATATTTTCAACATTAGTGCAATATATTATCCGCTCGTGTTGTTTTTTTTTTATTTCACGAGTTGTTTGATTTTGATACAAAAAATCTGTATAGTGTGTATATATAATGTGTACACGCACCGACTGTAATGGAATTTAATCATTGTCTCTCTAATTAGCTTTAAACGGGTAAGTTTAGACAATTCTAGACGTATATCGAATAATGTATAGTATTTTTCACGGGGCTCATTTCTGGGCGCAATGGTTAGGTTGTTAAAATTTTTGTCATGTTGAACACAGTGACCAGCTCTACTCATAGGGTGCTTGATATAAATCGTTTTTGAGGAAAGATTTTGTTTTCAAATCGACAATTCGCGTATGGGATGGGCTTGTTAAATGTAAACTACGTCGTCGTAGGGTAGAGCAAAACAGCGATCTCTATATATATCTATTTTTTTTTTCAAAGTCGCGGTTATTTCTTAGATTCGAAATTGTATTTTTGTTTTCAAGGTGGTCGTTGCGTTAAAAAAAGTATCCGTCGGGTCTCGAATCAGACTTTGAAACCCGGCGGACAATAATTATTCGTAACTGCGTATAATTATTATTATTATTAGACGTTACGTTCGCGATTGTCGACGTCAAATATTCGCCGTCCGTCGGACTTTCCGAAGAGCTTGACGGCGGGGCGCGTATTTCCGTTTATCGAACGTGTCCGACGGACAATGTGTACAGGGTGGTTTTTCGTGAGGGGATTGTTCCGTTTGTGCGCTACAAACGAAATTGGTGCGACGGAAATCGGCCGCCAGATGCTAATTGTATACCGAGCTGGGGCGATCCGAGTATCGTACCCGAAAATTTTTCGCCGTTTTTTTTACGTAACTGTCGCGTGTACATGCGTACCTGGGAGTCGTCGACAAATTCTGTCGGTTTATCGAAATCTGCTGTTGAAACTGGTTTTCACGAACCGAACGGACGCGCTCCGTCGATAATTTATTCGCCGTCCCGACCTCGTCTCTCGGGTAAAACGTCTCGGGATTTCGTAACGGCGTTGACGGATTTCGCAAAAATCCGTTCGCCGTCCCGTCGAAATCGTGGCCGTCGACGCTCGCGCCAGTTCCGTGTCGCAGAACGCCCGTGTGTGCGTACCCGTACGATTCGCTGTAAACAATAACCGCGGTTAGAGGGTCTCGACGAAAACGAACGACAAACAATGGCGGCGAATAGTCCCGGGCCGTCTATCGTTACGACGGCGAACCCGACGGGTATTGTTTTCGGCGCCTTGTGTGGCCCGAACGAACTCGTCGAATTGGCCGGCGGAAGTTTTTTCGTCCGGAAAACAAGCGATACGTATATTTAAGCTCTTTGATCGGCCCGTTTCGTTCGCGGGTTTTACGGGTAAAAAAAAAAAAAAAACGATAAAACCACGAGACGCTAACATGGTCGTTTACGGCGAGTAATAGTGGTCCGCGGGATAAAAAATGTATATAAAACTGTTCGGAATTTGGGGTATACGCGCGAAGAGTTCGACGAGAACCGTTGGTGAGAAAATTCGAGTCGTCGGCGGCGCGGATTATTGTTTTACTGGCGTTGAATTTTCGCGGAGTTCACTAGGACGTTCAGCAGCCTGGATCGCGGCGATCTACAACACTCCCCCTCACCGTGCACGCTCGAATATAAATGACGAGCGTGTCGTTCGCGCGCGTCACGAAATGTCGTAAGCGAAAAAATATATTACGTTTTACAAGTTCGATATTATTTCGTGACGAGTTCCCGTTCGTTAGTTTCGTGATTTCGTTTTGTTGTTTCTAGACGGACGAAATGTAATCCGATAGGTGTGCGGCAATTTTAATAGATTTTACCGGCGTTAACGCTGGAGATAAATATTTTTCGACCGCCATTCCTCAGCTCCGGGAACGCAAAATACGCCAGTTTTCGTATTTGAAACGGTTACGTACTCGGTTTTTACGACTTTTATTAATGAAAACCTTATCCCGTAAGTAGCGCCACCCAACCAGTCGAGGTTATTACGCAATCAATATTCTTCGATACAATCGTAATCAGTGCCCTCTCCGTTCCCCAAATACTCGGTTTAACGTCGTAATCATACTTTTGTCGGTCGTACGCGAATTAATATTATAATCTCTACGCTCTTTGTCAAATATGGATTGATGGAACTTCGAGACCCTCGTTTAAGTTTCGTTTTTGTTTAACGAATTGGCCCGACGAACCGTACAAAAACAATTCTATCTGGTCTGTGAATGGGAAAAATCGAACCACACCGCCGTGACTTTTGTTATTCGATCCGGTGTTTTAAGCCTCCGGAAAGCTTTTGAAAAAGTTACCCGAGAATTTCGGTATACTGGCAACGGGACTCAAAGGCCCGACTACGTTTTTTATTTTTAATTCCGTAAAAGAATATTATTTCGGAATACACGGAATACTCGTTAAACGTATTCGAAATACGAAATACGCGGAATATTTCGAATACTTCGTTTCTGCTTATTCGCGCTAACTATTTAAGTGTAGAGGAGAGGTTGTTCGACGGATTATGTTTTTGTACAGTCGAATATTTAATATTTACAGTTATTTGTATAAATATATATTCGCATTTTAAACGATCTTTTATAAGTTACGTTACGTGACGATGTTACGCAAAAAGTTATACGCACTATAGGCGGCGCATAATAACCAAGCTATTTGCGGGCCGAGGCTTTTGGACCGAATTTGTTTTTAATTTCGCAGCGAATCGAATAACGATTTGCGTTTTCCGAGCCGAAGTGAATATAGTTAGTCGCGTGTCCCGGCGGCGTATATTAAACACTGTTTCGTGGGTTGAGCGCGCACAAAAGCCGGTGGGGTGGCGGTAAATACCGAGTCGGCTTAACGAAAATATTTCGAAGACTGTTATTTATGTCCCGTATTCGATACGAGTTTTGTATTATTTAAAAAAAAAAACACGGAAAAAATCCTTTTTCGACGTCGAGCGCGTGCCCGCGAATATATTACGAATAAGCGGGGGGGGGGGCTCGCGACAAGACCCCATGAGCGTCCGGAAGTGACCCGTAAGCGTCGCCGAAGATAAAAAAAGGTCGAAGGCAATTTATCGTTAAACATAAATACGCGGGGAATAAAAAGTTCGGCGAAGAGATATTTCATTTCCCGCGTAGACTAAACGCGCGCGCCCGCTTGTGTATAGCGAGAATATTTCGAACGACGGGATACTACGCGCGTATATTTACAATTTCGTTGCGCAAATCGAATATTAGAAACGAAGGAACGGCCGTACGTAATATGTACTTAGCGTATTCAATTTTGTTCTTTGTTTTTACCGATACACGGGTCGTCAGTACTGAATGGAATACGACAATGTCGTTTTATTAGCTAATAAGACTCGACGTTTTTACAGGATAAATGTTTCGGAAGTGCCCGATGAAAACTACGGAAAAAATATGCCGGAAAATCGTCGAAATAAGTACAGTAGTAAAAATTATTATCGACACTTGCGGGACGGCTCCGTTGACAACAACGAACTTATGGCCGTTCTAAACGGCGTAAATGTCGTTTTCGAGTTACCGAATAGCAATTTATCACTTAGTTTGTAAAAACGAGTTTGAATTAGCGTTATTTTGACATTTGCGAAACGGCGTAAATTCGATAATTTATTTTAATTACCGTACGTGTTCGGGTTGTTTCGGCCGACGTGTTTACGTCGTTTTTTTTCCGACACTATTATCGAGAATTACGTGTAATATTGCTTGTCTTTTGTCCGCCTAACGCTATTTCGGGTAGTTATTCGGAAATCGGATTTGAACGTGACAATCTGTCTTCGGAATTGGATGGACCAATAAGCGACGTATTTTCAAAATTCGTTCGCGTTATTTTGTTGATTTCTAAAGAATTTCAATATTGCCGGGGGGATTCTGTTTTAGTATTTTATCGTCGCGGTTAATTTTCGAAAATTGTCGAACTTCTTCTCTAAGACGTTTTTGCACGGGTTATTTCACCAGATCGGTTTAAACGTTCAAAATGTCGAATTAGTTTTCCCCAGCGACAACATAATCGTATTTTCGAATTTCATAACGATATTATTTTTGTGTTCGGGCATTTCAAGTTATTGAGACGTGGGAAACTTCGACACTCAAGGTCGTCTTTGCCATATTTCAATTGCAGGTAAAATACTATTTAATAATATTTTAACGACCGCGATTATATATTTTTTTACGATCTTTTCAAATTTTATTTACGGCGAAATCATTTTACGACGATTGTACTTTTAGGTTAAACGTAATAGAGCTAAATATTTATGATTGGGAAGTTTTTTCTTAGGTTTACTAAGTTAAGAGACGCGCAATTTTTATACAAGGTGACTATCGTAACGTACACAACACTACAACGTGTGCAATAAAGCGGCTGAAAATCCTTACTCGTAAATTCGTTTTACGAGCGTTTAAATTTTTTAAAAACCGCCCATCGCGTGTATGTGCACGTACAACCGACCGTATCCTGTTTAGAATCATTTTTCGAACGCGTCCAATGATTTATCGTTGCTTTTAAATACAAAATTAAAACGGCGTACGTTGTCTCGCGCTCTGGACCCTGCAACGCCCAACTGTCATTGTGTCCTATCCATCGGTACGGATTGTAATATATTGACGTACTCTTCCTACGGCCATAGGGAGCGGACGAGTACCTGGACCTCGATTGACTGAACCGAAGGAGATTTATCGTATTTCGAAAATATATAAATATATATACAGAAATTCGTAATCGGGATCATCTAGGCGCACAAAAACGCGGTAAATACCAGCGCCTTGTTTTTTTGTTTCTACAGAAAACTACAACGAATAACCGTTTTCAGTATAAGCAATTTAGTATTTACCCGAAACGATCGGTAAATAAATACGTCGACGTTTCTAAACAACGAACTGTTTTACTATCTATAAGACTAACGTCGATTGATACAATGATGTGATTCGTGGTTTAAGCGTTTTATTTGAAACCAAGTGTTTCTAATATTAAGTATTATCGACGACTATATATGTTTATATATATAATATTTTCCATCAAATACATTTTTTTTTAATCGAAGTTAAAAAAGACACTTTTATGTTTAATTCGAATAATTTCGAAATTGGGAAAAATCGTTTTATCGTCGAGTCGTTCGTTTTATGAAAACGAAACAAAAAATCAGAAATTGAAAAATTCCGTTTATCGAACCGATCGCGTCGTCTGTTCACTTCGTGCGATTATTTCGCTCGTTACGCACGTCTTACGAAATTTCAAACGGTATACACTACGAACAGCGGACATCGCTCGTACGGAGGAGGGAGACACGTCTGCCGTTAATAGCGACGTCGAAACGGCGACTAATTGCCCAAGTATTTAATGAACGCTGTTTTCGATCGAACGTGAAATTCGAAATAGCCCGGTAGTCCGCGTCGTTACAAAATTAACGGTTCCGGCGACTACCGTATAAGTATATACGCCGTGATTGTTGTCCGACGTGTTCCGAAGAAATTACCGAATTTACGTTTCTCGTGGCGCTCAGCGAAATATCGCGGACTCCGGGCAAACTGCCCTACGGTCGTTTTACGATAATCGTTTCCCCGTCGTCCACGTCCGATTTGTCGGTGAAATTTGCGCGTTCGCGTACTATTTCCGGTAATTGGAAACGCTCGTCGCGGCCGGAACGTTCGGCAAATTCGTTGTCGTCGTCTTCTAGCGACGGCGAAAGGATCGCCCGCGATGTAAGAAGAACGCGAAATATTATATAGAACGTATCGTTTTTTTACGGGCTTGACGACGCGCGTTGTTTACGCGTACGGGTATGTCTGTCGAACCGACGACGACGGCCATTGGTCACTGACACCGTTGTACAATCACCATCCGACGTTACGAAACGTATGGAACGAGTCCGCGAGAACGTTATGTACGGTATTACGTGCCGACCGATATACACGCGGTTCGGTTTATTCGGACGGGATCCGCAGGTAAAAACCGAGGAACGCCGTCGAGACGATTCGTCGGCGGCCGTACGGGGTCGGGTTAAGGGTCACGTGGAACCGGTAGAACAACGCGCGTTCACGCGCTGATGATAAATGGTTGTGTAAATGTGGCCCGCGCGACTCTACGTTGTTATTATTATTATTATTGTACGGCGTACGTAATATTGGAAATGCGACGTTTACGGGCGGGCGAGTCGGTCGAACGTGAATTTGTTATCGAGTCGGCGGTAGGGTCGGCGAAATTAGACGCTCCGCCAGAAATCGGTATGGAAATCCGATTACGAGCGTCCCGTCCGTCCGGCCGTGGGTCCCACGCCGAGTCGTAAATACGCTACGTGCGCCGTTCGTTTCCACGCGGTACGTATTCCGAATGTGTGTCAAGATAAATATACGGTTTCGTAACGTTCGACGAAACCCGATTGCCGTGCCGAAGACGGCGTTTCAATAATCGGCAACTAGGCGCCGGGCCGTGTGTGTATCCACCGGGATACGTTCGCGGTCGGTAATACGATGGCCAAGGATTACGACGGTTCGTAGCAAACGTCCGGGGCGGTTCACTCGATTTTGGCGACTACCGAAAATCGAACGGCGGCGGTAATTTACGACGGAAACGCGCGCGTTCGATATAAAACGATTACGGCGCCCGTTTAGGGGATGGCAAGTCGTCCGGGGCTCGATTGTGTAAGAGGCTCTCAAATTGTGTAAACGTTAAACGGTCGCGGTCGTACGTCATTTCGTTTTTAGCGCGAGAATCGTCGAATTATATTGCGCGCGCGCGTAGAAAGTCGGCGAAATCATTTTTATAAACGCGCCACGTTTAGCGCGCGGATAAGTGGGTACAATAGAGTCGCCGGACGAATACGACTTCCGGATTTTCATATTGGCATTGGAGAATACATTTCGTTATCCTAACGGCCGATTTTATTACGAATATTTACTAAACCGGCGAAAGAAAGGTGAGTAGATTTTCATTTTGCTGAAATCGGTCATCTTTAACATTCACCGACGTTCCACGAAATATCCGCCTAATAATTCAAACGACGACGAACTACGTCGGCGAACACATCGGACGAGCGCGCGGTGTAACGTCCGATTTATAAACGATCGGGACACATATTTTTGAGAACAAAGTTATTAATGCATATGGTTCTGTTAAATCGTTCGAAAGCAGCGAAAACGCGCGCCGATAGAAACGTTGTTTTTCGGGTCGCACTTTATGATGGTGACGAACTGTAAACAAATTCGTCACGTTTTCACAATTATTTATGTCGCACGCACGCGTCAATGCTGAACACGATTAAAACAATTTTCGTGCTCAAATTATAGCCAAGAGAATGTTACGCGTCATTTTATTTGTTTTTGAGTTTTATATAATCCACGACGTGTTCTGTAACAGTTCTATCGTGTTTACGTTGTTCACATTTTCGAAACAAAACTATTATTATTTAATCAACGGAGACGTATTTTTTTTGTAATTGGAAAAATTCGATTTAATTCGATCTTTTCGAAACGTTCGATCGAATACTTTTCGCACGATCGAAATAACAAAACTTTTTCGTACGTAATTATATAAGAAAAAAAGAAAGAACGGAATCGGAACGCGTAAATACTTCGGAGCGTTTCAAGAACCGAGCGTTTTTAATTTTATAGACGTATTCGAAGTCCTAGAGTTCCGTAGGGCTCGATTGAAGTCGGACTAAACACACGATCGCGGCGCATTTTCAGCGTTTTCGAACTTCAAACGTTTCCCGTTAATAATTTGAATTTCGTCCGTAAAGTGGGCTGACCCGCGACCCGTTGTACCAGTGATCGAGTGTTGGCGCGACGCAATTCAACGCGTATCGCGAACGTATAATAATAATAATTAATTACGTTCGAAACGCGAGAAACGTAGATTTGTGTTGGCCTACTTGGTCGAGCGGGTGTTCCGCAGTTTTTCCAAATTTGAGCGTTGCGTAAAGCAACGGTATAACTAAAATATTATACATAAATGGCGTTTTTATTAAATAGCGCGTAGTAGCTGCACCCGCTGGCGTTGCGTGTCGGGCCCGATCGATCTCGTGACCCTTAGTTACGGGCGGTGGTTGTGCACAACACACACACACACACATGTTTACCTAAAACGCACCTGCCGTTTGAAAACGAAAACTCGCGAACGGTAAAAACCGATAACGAAAACGACAGTAGTTTCGCGTTTCCGCGCGCGCGCTCAACGATGGACCGTCCGGCCGACAACGACGACGATTCGCTGTACGAATATCTGGTGGACAGCGGCGTGCTGAACGACGTCAAGACCGTGGCCGAGTCGGTTGTTAGTTTGTCGTCGTCAGCGTCAAGGACGGCGGCCGACGTTGACGGCCCGGCGGACTCGGACGCCCGGCGGATCGCCGACCGGCTGCTGGAGCAGAACGCCGACGACGTGGAACGGGCTCTGGACGCGATCGTGCGCAACATGAGATTGGCCACCGAGCCCGGTCAGCTGGTCGACTACCGGTGGCCCCGGCTGTTGGACGTCCGTCCTGGTCAACCGCCGCGCAAGACCCTCCGGAACCTGAACGCGTTGGTCCGGTTGCCGTTCACGTACGACACGTACACGGGCGCGTACTTCCGGCAGCTCACCAAGGGCTTGGAGCAGACCGTCGTGGTGGACGCGTTCTTCGAGCCGACCGTCCGCGTGTACGCCAAGCTGGTGGACACGGCGCCGGACATGGAGAGCGCGGTGGAGAGCTTCGGTTCGCTGTGCGAGGCCACTCATCTGCGGTGCCTGCGCCAGGACGTCGGCAAGGCCGTGGCGTGCGTGTGCTTGTTGACGCGATGCCTGTCGGCGGTCTGCAAACGCGGCGCCGGCACCAAGAACGCGAAGGCCGCCGTCTTTGAGTTCGTGGCCACCGTCGGCGCCGACCCCGGCAAATACAACAGCCCGTACGCCATACTGTGTTGCGCCGACCCAACGGCCCGGTGGTTCGACCGCGTGTCCAAGTGCTATTCGTCCAGGTCGGCGTTTTTCGCGTGTTTAGACGGCGACCGGAGACTGCTGAACGCCGTCGTGTCGAGTTTTTTCCATTGGATGGTCGACCCGGACATCCCCAAAACGGTAAGCGAAACCGACGCGGTGGTCGACTACGCGTGTTCGCTGCACGCCATACATCTGTTGGCCAAGATGTTCAAGTACCGTTCCGCCACCGCCATGTTCCCGGTCAAGGTGTCCAGGACCGTGAAAATACACGCGGTCGGCGTAGCGAATTATTGCCTGGGGTATTTGGCCGCCAACCGCGACGGCGTCCCGTCTACCTTGGCCACCGGTCTGTGCAAACTCGTGGCCGCCGTCGCTACGTTCCACGCGGACCACGTCATCGACGCCGTCGTGGGCAACGTGTCGAGGTTCGGCGTCCGTATACTCGCCGAGGTCGTGGCACAGCCGGCCGCGTTCCGAGCGATGATCGAACGCGAAGACGCGGCCGACGAGCTGTTCAAGAAGAAACGACGGAGGGACGGCGCGGACATGGAATCGTTGGTGAGAATCGCGACCGCGCTCAGTGGACGGCACGAACAGATCTGGCGGTTGATCACGAGACGGATGCCGTTTTTGGAAGCGGTGGCTGCCAGCGGTGACGCCCACGGCCGGTGTTTGATGGCGAATATCCGTCGCACGCCTTTGGGCGCGTTCACGTACGATTTAGGGGACAACGGACGGTCGGACGACGTCGATTGGTTGGACCCGCGGCAGACACAGTTATTCGGTGTCGCGTGCGCTTCCGACCGGGGCAGAGATTGGTTGAACCGGATCGACGCGTTCGCGTCTATCGACCGATTCGTCGAGTCCCGTTTGGACGAAGCGAAAACCGTTTGGGACCCGGGCGACGGGAAATGTCTGGACTCCGTCGTCGGCGTCGCGTATTCCTATTGCGCTTCGGCCGAAGGTGTGTGAACGTCGAATATCGTGTTTAGCCGACGGGCCGAGAATTCATTTTGCGGGGATTATTTTCGTACAGGGCTGAAGATTCTACTGGACAACGGCGACGACGGTTCGGGGAGGTCCACACTAGCCGAACTCTACCACTTATCGTACGAACGGTTCGACGATAGTCGTTTCGAAATCGGCCGGGACGTACTCGTAATGCTGTGGCTACGTTTAATTGAAGTGGCCACGAACGCGTTCAGCCAACGCGTTCACGTGGACTCGAAATTGAAATACCGAGTAATATACCAACGTTTTCCTTAACCGTATACCGTTTAAAAAAAAACTCCCGGCGGTGTACCGCCGAGAAACGTTTACGCGATTTTCTCGAACAAATAGGGCCATTATTGACGTATAACGCGTAGGCGTCGTTTATGTATTCGATATTCTGAACGAAACGCAAAAAACGTATCGCGGTTCGAGGACGTCGCCGCGTTTTTACCCGCGCACGTTCACGGACGTTTCGTTCTGCTAGCGCATCGTCTCGAGTGCTATGTTTCCGAGGTTTTCTACGAAATGGACCGGAATACGAAAGCGAAAACGTTTTATTCGTTTTAGGCGTAATTAATTGTTCGGCGCGGACGGTTAATGTAAAAGTAAAACGCGGGGGATAACTAAAGTAACGGACGTAAGGACATATTGCGCACGACCAGCCGCCATTGACGGGCTCGATTGTGTTTGTAACTTGTATGGTAATGGCGTTCGATCGAATGTGATCGCCGTGCGTAAACATAATGATCATGATATGTTCGTCTCTGCCCTTCGGCCGCAAACGCGACGGCGGCTGTAGCGCGCACGCGTTACAAACAATCCGAATAGAAAGTCGACGTAATTCGTTGCGCAATCCCCGTAAAGTTTCCCATAAACAGACGCTGACCTCCGGGACGGGGCGGGCGGAGACGGCAGCGGTACACCAGCTTGGGTATTGCGCGCGATTAAACGGTCGTCGTACTTTCGTTTTTTTTTTTGTTCGTCGTTTCGTTTTTTATACGTTTCGTCCTCCGCGTCATATAGGAGACGTTGTCGAAATTAGCCGCCGAAAACCGGACGGAAGACGGAACCGTTTTCGTCGTCGAGACCACCGGGCTACTGACGAAATTACAACGTCCCGTCTCGGCCGGGGCCCGTGAACCCGTGAGATCGGCATTGTCGGCTGGGGAGCTGTCGTCGAACGTCCCGGCGGCCGACCGCCGCCACTGTCCGGTCGGCGTTTGGTTGCGCAGAGCTCGTGCCGTTGTCGTCCGGTCCGATCAGATATCCGTGAGTGGTGAACACCGACGGACAACCGTCCGAGTTCGAAACAGGGACGAATCTCAATATTTCACTTGGGAACCGAAACGTAATATTAGGCGACACGGAATATTCCGCTTAAAACGAATTCGCGTAAACATACTCGAAAGATATTATTCGGCTCGATTTAGAAAGCGACAACGTACGGTTTATACATTTTATTCGTTTCCGAAAATCCAACGAAAATATGTTCGTTTCAACGACGATAGGTCGATAAATCACGGACGTTTTACGATATCGTTCGGTTCAAATCGATCGTGTTTCGGTAATAAAATAAAAAAAAAAAAATTAGGCGCACGCGTTGTTCGAGATACCGTTTTTGTATTCTCGACAAGCCAACGTAAAACCGTACAGGTGTCCGGGACGATAATAACGGCGAGGTGACGCGCGTTTCAGGGAACCGAAATGATCGACGCGATAATATCGTTCGGCCGCCGCCGTTTCGACGATCAACTGGACTCGAGCGTTGCCGATTCGCGGCGATTCGTCGATCAAAGCCTGACGGATTTCGACGTAACCGGAATACGATTGGCGTTGAGGTGATGGCCAAACCGATATCTTATGGGCCGTTCGATTTCGGTAGCCGATAATAACGTTATTTCGACTCTGCGCAGGTACGGGTCGACGGCTGGACTGCCGGAGCCGGAAGATTCGGCGGCCGAGCTCGAACGGCTTTACGGGAGTGTCGAAAGACGAGGAGCGCCGGGATCATTCAATTGCGCGATTTGCACGTTGTTCATAGCGTCCCAAGGATCGAGGAACAAGTGAGTGTTGTCGACGTAAGTCTCGGTTATAATATCCGTGGATGGGCCGACTAGGAGACGAACAGAGGAACGATGAACGTCCGTGTCCTTGGTACCCGTTACGCGATGGGCGGCCGTTTTACGTTCGCTTCGAAAACGGTCGGTTTTGTTTTTTCCAGCTCCACCGCCCGTTTAATACAAAAATAAAAACGTTTTTTTTTTCGAACAATTCGAAATCGAAATGGCGATCGTATTAACGCGAACGTTCGTATACCGGTTTAGGTCGGTGGAGGCGTACGCCGTTTTGCTGAAACTCGACGAGACGACGCGGTTCGTTTGGCCACCGGCGCCGTCGGCCGCCGACGAGGACGCGGCCGACAGACGAGCGGCGTTCGGGCATTTGGTCGAAGGACTGCTGCGACGGGAATTGCCGGAAGTGTACAACGCGTTCACGGTTAGCGGACGGCGTTTCGTTCGTAAATAGACGACCGGGGGGGGACAGGAATCGTTCGTAAACGATTTGCCGAAAAGTTCGTGGGAAAATTGGAATACGTAGCGATAATATCGTATATAAGTACGTCTATACCGTGGTTTGGAAGTCGACCGATTGGCGACGTGGATTAATGCGAATTATGTACCGTGGGTAGAGACGACGACGGCGTTTCGAAACGTCGGCGACGTTCGTTTAATTACGAATTGCGCGCGCGCATAGATTAGTTTAGCGGACATCACGACGGTCGGAAATATTTATTGCGCAGTTTTCGCGCGGCTCGGTAAAAACGACGGGCGATCGTGGCGTACCGTAGTCGGGATTACCGCGCTACGCGCGTAGGTGAACGTGTCCCGTCGTCGGTCGTGATTACTAATTACGTACGGAATAAACGGGCGAAAATCGGCCACCGGCACGCGATCGACGTCGCGCGCGCGGTGTTTGAGAATCGAGTATTTCGTTTTTTTATCGATTTTAATATCGCGCAAAGGTCGTGCCCGAGTGGGACGGTTACCGTATTGACGGGCCGTAAAACGTACGCGCCGTCAGGTGAAGAAATGTGGTCGTCGTACGGCGATAATTATTAGCCGTTTCACCTCCGAGGCCGACCGATCTTATACCGCATACCGGAGTCCGGTTAACGTCCGTACTAGTCGTCGCTCGTCCGGCGAGACGCTAAATAATGTGCCCGGTCAGGTGAAAACTCTGGGACCCGAAATCCGTGTACCGTCGAAAGTTCGGGCGGTCGACGCGCACGTTTCCGTCTAATCGCAATTAGTCGTAGTTGTAAGTCCGCGACGAGCGCCGAAAGTCTGGTCGCGGTTACGGTGGTGGTGGTGCCGCCGTTGCCGTACGTGCAAAACGAGACGCTATCCCGCGTGTTTTACGGTCTCGCCGTTCACTCGGCCATTTCGGAACGCGTGACGACGATGAAAAAACCGTCGCGATCGTTACGGCGTTTCCCGTGATTATTATCGGCGAGACCCTCCCCAGCCGTCTCGGGGAACATTTTCACGTGCCCGTATTTGGACGCGCGAATTTACTTTACGGCAACCCGCCCGGGGAAAAATTGAATTCCGAATACTCGTCGTGGCCCGATCGAGATTGTGATTTCGACGCGTGGGTTCGCGTACGGTATTTGTTGCGTTCTCACGAACGCGCCCGACGAAATGTACGAAAATGAACCGCGCGTAATCCGATTCCGGAACGACACGGGGACGGGAAACATTCCGAACGGACTTTTAATCGTTACAGATGTCCGGCGTCTCGTGGTGGCTCCTGTGTTCCGGCTGGGCGTCCGACTGTTTCTGGGGCCGTCTCGGTTGGCCCGAGGTATGCCGCTGGATGTGCCTGGTCGCCTTGTTCCCCGCGGATTACCAGGCGTTCTTCTTCGTCTGTCTAGCCGCCGCTCGGAAACGTCGCTGGTTGGAGGCGTTCAATTCGGGCCGGTTTCGCGAAGCCGTTCATCAGGTGCGGACGACGTGACGTATTATATAAATACGCGAACGCCCTGGGTCGAAGGGTTCGCGGGTACTCTCCCGCCCGTCAGAATTTATCGGGGAAAATTTAATAAACGAAAATAGACGGCCCGTAATGGTTATTCGAATACGATCGATTCGTTCGTAAGCGGTGTACGGTTTATTTTTTTACAAAAACACCGCCGAACCGTTGCCCCGAGCGTGTTCGCCCTTGTCCGTTTTGGCCGCGTTGTTGTCGAGCGCGCGATTACATTTCTCGTTTACAGGAAGATTTCGGTGACTTCCGACTGGCCGACCACGCGGACTATTTGGAGGACTTGGCGAAAAGGCACCGACGGTCCCTGTCTAAAGCGCTCGTTGCCGAATTCGATAAGAGTTGAAACGAAAAAAAACGGCGGCGGGACGACCTATTCGTCGTACAGCGCGTCCGGGCGGATGATCGAACTGTACGGCGGTTCATCCGGCCGGGCACGTTTGAAGTACCGAAAACGGCCGCGTGATGGACTTCGCCTAAAGTAGAACGATAATATTTGTCGATTTCGCAACGCCGAGCGGAGCTCTCGGCCGTAAACGTTTCGACGCCGATCGTGATTCGGACGGTATTTAAACAGCGAATGTAAATACGGACGCCGATAAATGTAACGCGCGGAGAGCTTGTTGAGATAAAAATAAATATTCTTTTTACGGAACGACGCCTAGGATCGAAACGAATCGATGAAAAACCTATAGTGGCGTACAGTGCCGTTGTCGTTGCGCGTACACGACGACATCGGGTTGGTTCAAATTGAACGTACGACGATCCGGTCCCGGACGTAGTTTACGCGGACTCGCACGCGCGCGTGTCCTCGGGCGCGTGTTTCGTTCACAGATTCGGTATAATACGCGAATCTCGTCCCGGGACGGAATCCGCGGAGGGAGGGAGAAAGTTTTCTAAAACGTTTTAGACGAAAACGTGTGCAGTGAGGTACGACGCGGTTTACAAATAAGATCCACGTGCGCGGCGGTACGTCGGGTCATGACGTTTATAACTGATCGTAATTGTTCACGAACTCGTTGATTCGCGTTGCGTAACGCGTGTTTACGTCCTACGCGACAATAAGCGAGCGTAACGCGTAACCGAACGAAAACGGATTTTCAATCACGCGAAACATTCGGTGGTCGGCCGACGCATTAATGGAACGAATGTCCATGTTCGATCGGCGGGACGTGGCGTACGTTTCGCTTTTTGGAAGCATTTTCGTGCCGATAGAGTTGGCCGGACTGTGTCGTAACAGTAAGGCCCGTCCGGATAAATAACGAAAAGCGCGTCCGAATCGATCGGCGGTATTGGCGCCGAAAACGGTAAACCGCGCGCGGGAAACGAACGGCCGATTTCGGCAGACGGTTAGGCCGTGTGTTTATTGGCCGGGAGTGCGAATACTTTCGGAATTCCGAATACAGATCGGGCGCGTCGTTTGTTTTCGCGTCGTTACTTTATCGACCCCGTCGATTAGCGGATTACGACGTCGTATTATTCAATTACGACGACGGCGACATTGCCGCGCGAGGCGTTTCGACGAAACACGTCCGCCGAAATTTTCCTCTTCCCCTCCGAAAAAAAACAAAAAAAATGTCCACGCTCCCGCGCGTAATTCGTCCGGCGACCGTTGGTTACCGCTGGCCAGAAGTTCGACGTCGCGCGCGCGCATAACCGTTTACGCGCGGTACGGTAATCGTTCGTGTGTAGCGCACGCCATGATCCAACCGCGGTAACCGGAAAACGCGGTTCGATTTTTTATACGCTCGCGCGATTCGCGAATCGGACGGACAACACGCCGAAATCTTCGTCCTATTGCGTTAGTGATCGATTAAACGCTAATAAATTATAATTTTAACAAATTATAATTTGTCGACGGACGGATACATACGCAATAATATTCGAATATATACGAGGCGTGTTCAATAAATAAATAATTCCGGAAAAACGTTATCGGAGATATTATTATACCGAAATAAACTAGAGACGATTTCCGGTGTTTTAGTATAAAATTGAAGTCGTTGTCTCGAACCAATCGTCGACAGTACGCGTTCGAAGTCGAACGTTTTGTATAAAACCGCGATTTTACGGCGGGACATCCGTTCGTGTATCAAATTTTGCTCGTAAATCGGTAAAAGTGCTACGGAGACTTTTTAACTCGATAAAGTTAGCCGTCGAAGGCTTTAACTTTTACCAACGAAAAAGCTCGAATCTCCTATGTCGAAGACGGTCCTGGGCAACCTGTTCGACCAATCACGACGAACGGACGATACAATCGCTCTTGTTCGAGAAAAAGTAAGAAACTGTCGGAGAAGACCGATAATTCGATAAAGTACGCCGTTAATGACCGGCAGCGGACGCGCGGAAATCGAAGTCACGGATTTCGCGTCGATGCCGTCAACACGTTCGGCACTATCCGTACGCGAATTTTCGGCGTCTAAAAATACACCAGTGGTTACGTCACCCCCGCGCCTTGAATCGTTCGATTCGACTACTTTTCGTTTCCGAGATTAAAAACCATCTTAAAATGGCGGCGATTCGAGAGACGTTAACGAAACTATTCGTAACGGGACGGAATATAACAATTCGAACGCGTACTGTCGATGACTGGTTTGAGGTAACGACATAAATTTTAACGCCGGAAACGATCTTAAGTTAATTTCGGTATACCCGGTAACGTTTTTACGTCGTTTCGGAATAATTTTCATCCGGGTGTTTATCGAACAACACGCCTCGTATAGAGGCGAACCGTTTAGGCGTTCGAATAGCGTACGATTCGTTTTATAAGAAGTCGTCCTAACCGAGAACGTAATCATATTAAATTCCGAACGTCGGCTAGTTGCTATTACGCCCCACCGTTCGGGTATTCCTAATCGTTTTTCGAAAATAATATTTCGCGTACGGTGCGTGCGCGCGACGAGACGAATCGGGATAGGATTTAAGTCGATGTGGGACGTGGATTGCCAAACGACGAACGGTTGTCGAACGGGACGGTGGGGGAGAGGCCGAAACGAATGTTTCTTCACTCGTACGGCGGGTTCCGTTAAAACTCGTTTTTAACACATATCGTAACGCTCCCTTGGCACGATGACCGAAAACATCGGCAGCAAGTCGGGACAACACACACACACACACACACACACGGGCGCTCGTTGTACAAACGTCCCCACGTTAGTCCGCGTCACGTGGCCGATTTTTATTTAGTCGAATACGAACGGCAACGTTACGTTCGCGTATTTGTAACTAATCGGTTGTAGCGTTCTCGCGCGCCCACCAATCGTCGCAACCGACGGCGTGCACGTTGTGTTCGTAAGTAAACGTTAAACCGTCTAACCGTCGGTAATTATGTAAGACGCGCGCCGGGAAAAATTAAAACGAAATAATAACGATTCGACGTGACCTCGTCGTCGTCTAAACGGTAATTCTTTGACATACGCCGCGATTATAAACGTTTGACAGTCGCGAGCGACTGATATGGAAAAAGCGTAATATTACGAAATGTCTACGGGACGACGGTTTGACACGCGCGTAATGTCCGGCGATATTCGGTTCGAATTTGGAATATGAATAAAAAATCGAGTCACCGTTCCGTGTTATAAATAAGCGTATATTTTGATTTCGAGCGAAACGTATCGCTTTTTGGACGATTGTGCGCTTTTTCGCCCGTCCGTTGGCCGTTATTATCGTTATTCGTGTCGTCTAGTCGGTATTTCGTTCTATTTTCGTTCTCCGCGAGATTAATAGTGGAAAAACGCCGTACAATTACGTACACGAACTGGCGCGAACGTTTCGGAGACGCGCACGTTTCCAGGTCTGCGACGGTCGGCAAAAACCGCGTCGAATAAACGATCGTTCGGAATCGTTTTCCGAACGCGTTGATGATTTATCGTCGTTTTCAAATTTAATATAAACAACGCGACTCCGACAACCGCCGACCGAGCGATCCGTTCGGACTGACGTTTTATTCTTTTCGAAACGTTTTTAATTCGACAGTTAAAGAATATTGATAGATCTGTAAACTTCGTGAAACGGCGCGTACCGCGTAATTCGATCACGGTCGTTTCCCGAAAAAACGGCAGTGTCGTTCGCCAACTCGTTTCAATTCGTTTAGCGAATTTGTCGGGCGAAATTTGATTTCGGTTGAAAAAACGAAACCTCGCGCCTCGTAACGAATTGTTTTCGAAATGTCGACCGTTCGTTCCTGGCCTCCCCCCCTCCCAATACTACCACCATCCCCCGGGTGAGGGAGGAAGCTGAACGGAAAGTTCGAACACAGCGCGTATCGAAACGCGACGATGGTTTTCGGGCGGGAACGTATGCACACGGGAGACGCGTTAATAATCGTCGCGGGGAAATTTTAACGGGAATTCGACGACGGTCGGTTTCCGTCTAGACGCCGTCCGGTATCGGCGCGTCCGCCATTTTTTTCAAACAAAATCGCTCGTCCGGAAAGCTCGGGAGTAATAGTACTTCGGATAGTGAGCAGTTTATCGTTTCGCTAAAAAGTCGATAATGATAAAAAGAAAACGATCGTGCACGTGTCACATACACACACACACACACACACACACACACACACACACACACACACACACACACAACAAAGTCGTTTACATAAAATCTACGTCGGCGAAATTAGACATTTTGTATCCAAAACCGGTTTGGTCGGTGTCAGGACAAAACCCCTGCACGTTGTCCAAACGCTCGTTGAACCGAAATGTCGTACTCAGTGGTGTACTTTGATCCGAATTTCGGGATGGGGCGAGGAGGGTTAATTTTTAAATAAATCGGACGACGAAACGAGGCGCGTTATAAACTTTAATAGGTTATTCGTCTTTAGCGGACACGTTATATTATAAAGTGTATTGAAGTTAAAAAATATTTTAGTTTTTCGCTATTATCGACTAAAAATACGCGTCTCGTAAGAAATTAATTTTTTTTAAAAAATTTTTTGGGGGGGGGGTTATTTTCAAAACCCCCTCTCGTTAGTACGCCGCCGAACTGGTCGTACACGAAACGTTCCTATGAGTTCGCCCCATCTTATCCCCCAGCCGGTCGAGACGCGAAACCTACGGGGACAATTATTAACCGTCGTTCCGTTCACGCGTCGTTTCCCACCGTAGTCGTCGGCGACTTTTGTCGGACGCGCGCATTAAGGGAAACGGCACGATGTACGCGATTTGCACTCGGCCCGTTACGAATCGTGTACCGGATTCTGAGAATTCGGAGGAGTATGTAAAACTTCGTAGATGTGTTCACTCGGATTACAATATAATCGCGCGCCGTATTACGCAACCCCGGGCGGTCCGGACGACTCTCCCCCTCCCGCGCCCCCGACGTACCGCTAATATTATCGTTATACAACACGTGTCGTTTACGACGCCGGCGATTATCGGCCCGAGTTTCCTCGTCCGACAGCCGCCACGGCGACCCTGCCCGAACGCGCGTGCGCCTTCGACGGACGGTTTCGTTGCGAAGACGAAACGTCGTTTACGTATATATATATATATATATTGTTGGCGCCGTCAGACGGCCGCCTTTCGGGTTCGACGAGGTCGCCGACGGGCCGCGACGAATTACCGTCGGAACGACGCGTTATAGGCGCCGGAAGCTGAACCGACCGACGCGAGCCGGCGGCCGAGAAATCGACGAAACTAAACCGCCGACGTTTCGGGTCGAAAACGACGAATTCTCGGGCCGCCTTATTCGCGTTCCAATTGAAAGAACGGCATAATCATCCGCGTCGCCGGACGACGACGTTTGGTGAGTGCACTCGTTGTACCGTACCGCCGTCGACTATAATCGGAAAATAATATTATTATCGGCCGTCGCCAAACACGATCGGCGAATTTCATTGGGTCACTCCCGCCGGCGGTGTTTTACATTTCGTACGTTTACGATCGTTTTTATTAACGTCCCGTCTGTTCGTACTAAAAACAAAACAAAAAAAAACCGGTATATTCGAACGTTTTTTTGTTTTCTTTACCTTGATTCGGCCAACGTTTAACGCGTATTTTCGGAAAACTCGCGGAATTTCCGTTTCCTACGGTACGCCACCGTCGTTGCCGGTTCGGAATTACGATTTCGTCGACTAGAGCGAGGGGTTTTCCGGTTTTGACGCCGCCGCCGGAGACGTCGTTGGTTGTCCGACGGAGGTTTTTCTGCCGATTATCGTTTACATTCGTCCCGGTGACGAATTACGATCGTTAATACTTTTCGCCCGTTCGTCAATCGTAGACGACAATAAATGTACCGGTTCGACGAGAACGGATTTTCCTCACGTACCGAGATGTTATATATTTTGAACGTTTATCGACACGGCCGATCGGCAGCGGTGTTGGGCTGTTTGAAGATTCAAGGGGGAGACCGCGGAACCGTTTGTACGTATAAATAGCGCGGATTAGGACCGAGACGTGGAGCGGTCCGTACATTTGAACGCGCGTAAGAAGCCCAATTAAGTGGGATTTGTTCGTGGCCGTAAGAAAGAAAAACGGCCGTTTCTTAAAAGGATTTGTCCGAGCCGTATAGGGTACGCGTCATACTACGGGTCTGCCGGAGACGCGCGCGACCGGAGGTGGTAACCGTTATATATATATATATATATATATATATATCGATTACGCTCGTCGCTATATTTTACTCGGCGGCGTCGCGATTTTAATATAATTAATTCGAAACGTTCGAAAGTCTAAACGAATAATACGCTTATATACACGAGCCGTGCGCAAAAAGTAACAGGAATTTTTTTTAATTTCTCGGGTTCGGAGAGTCCGATTGTTAACAATTTTATTCGCGTCAGCGCCCACACACGCCCCTAAAAAGTACGACAAAATTATCAGCCGTTTACTTTCCAACCGGCTTAGGGTTAGACGTGTTTTTACGAGCTCGACGATTTTTGTCTTCGTATTCCTTTATTTTTACCGACTACCATTTGACGCGTACGACGAACGCGATTTACGTACACGAACGTTCGCAACGAGCCAATGGTCTCGATAGTATCGAAAAAGTCACTTCGGGAAACTCGAATAAATATCGTTAGCGATTTTTTCGTTGTTTTTTTTCGTTTATCGTAAAATGTACAATTTACCGTTCCGCGCGTCTATCGCGTTCGCGCACACGGTGTATTGTCGACGCAAGCGAGCGAACCCATTCCATACTATTCGCGAGTTTCGTTTTACGATCGCCGAACATTTCGTAATCGTTCTCTGCCGTTGTCCGCGTTCACGCGCCAGAAAACTAGTCGGAGAAAAGAATACCGAGTACGTTTATACTGTACGGCCCGTTTTTTTTTTTCATTAAAAAAAAGGCCAAACGGCGCCCAACTCGGAACGATTTCGTTTTCGGTTCGCGATTCGGCGGACGTCGACGCCAGCCGGTCCGTTTCGGAGGTGTCTCGATCGTGTTTCGTATCGTTGTTTGGCGCTCGGCCGGCCGCGATTCGTCGGCGATTCCGAGCTCGCGTTACGAAATCGGCTAACCGTGGTCCGTTAGTCGAAAACCCGTTTTTGCCGAACCGCCGCTTGGCGCGAAATTTCGCGATATCGCGACGGACTTCACGGACCGCGCGAGTTACGTTCACGACGCGCTCCGGTCTTCCGGGTGCCGTAATTACGTCGGCCCGAGAATGATCGCCCACCCGGTATAAGGTTAAAACCGATACCGGAAAATATACGTAGGTCGTGTAGGTTACAACGCTCGGGCGAGCCCGTTCGGACCTTCGTTCGACGTGACGATGGCAACGTTCCCGTCCCGTACGAAAAGCGGCCCGACCGAATAGAACGGAGCTGTCTATCTATCCGTTACGGCATACGCGCACACGGCAGCCAGGGCTGAAAAGGCCGTGTAATCTGAAACGGACGCGCGGTAAGCCCGCCGTGTAAAACGGTTGCGCGGGTACCGTAGCGCGCCCGTATTTTTAATTCGATCCGTATTACGGAAGCGAATAATAGACCCGAGAAGGGATTCGGGCTAATTCGTTCCGTTGTTTTGGCAACGCGGGTCGAAACCGTTTTTCGGACCGATTTCTTCTCGCGCGGAACAAATCCGGAGGGACCCACCCCATCATCTCCCTACTAGTTGTCCTCGGGGCACGGTTTTCCAATTATCGCGCGACAACAGTGTACGCGAAATATTCGTCGTCGGCTCTTTCACGCCGAAACGACGACAATATACACGTAAATATATACGCATATATATATAGTACCTACGACGGCGGTATAATTTCGAAAAATTGTCGACGTTTTTTTGGTTAAAAGTTTTAATTAAAAAAAAAAAACGTATATTCGCCGAGCGGGCCATAACGTTGGTCGTTATTGTTCGCGCGGTCGTGTAAATTCGATCTCGAAATGTACACGGCTTTCCCGACGACCACAAATTAATCGATTTGTCTCGATCGTTCGCAGACAACGCCGAGTACGTATACAAAATGTACGTAACATTTTTTCCGACGGCGAACGAAGCGAACGGTTCTACTTTTAATTCCGCGGGCCCCGGGAAATCGCGTCGTTCCCGGTCGCCGACCAGAAACCGAATCGTACACGGTCACGACGGTTTTTCCCAGGGGGGGAGCCCCGGTTAAGTACGCCGTAATACCGCCGGGAATATAATTCGTACTTAAATCGTCGTGATAAATATATCGGCGGCGTGGAGAGGCGTTTGGGGGGGGGAGGGTAATGTTTGAGAATCTCGAATTGTAGGTAGTCGGTTTATTTTGTAAATTATAAAGGAAAAAAAACCATATATTCGAACGGCAGTAGTATATTTCGTTAATCTATTTTTATATAAAACTGTTTGTAAAATTCCGATAAACTTTGCGTACGATAATATCGGCGTTTTAAAATTATTACGGCACACCCTCTTCAAAAAAAAAAAAAGTAGAAACGTAAATCCGTCGTCGACGAAACAACAGCACTCGGCGTTCGGTCCCCGTGTACTTCCCGAGCGTTTAGTTATGCCGCGCGTATAACGTCAACACTCGAACGCGGTCGTCCGCGCTATCGGCCGAATATTATTAATAGACGCGCGTCACGTTTTCATGCGGTTCGCGCGTACGTCACGGGCCAATGGTACGGTCGTAAAAACGAAAAAAATCGTTCGTCCATTTACAACGTCGAGGGGCACGTTCGCGGCCGTCGTTAAATCGCGTCCAACGATTACGACGTTCGATCGCCGCCGTGCCCCGTTTTACGTAAACGTCAAATCTCGCGGCCGAAAGTAGCGCGCCCGCGTATCGATTGTATGGACGAGACGACGGTTTTGCGAAATCTAATAACGTTAAAAACCGGCGCCGACGTACCACCACGTCGCAGACCGACCCACGGTATTGCGCTAAACTAAATCTTCGTCGTTCTCGACGCACTCCTACGGTGCCCGAACGTCTCGTGCACAGAGAACGTTTTTACGGGAAAAAAGCGGAAACCGTTGTGGCGAAAAGGCGTGCACGTTACGACGCCGTACGCGTAAATAAATATCCGTATTTCGCGACGGGGGAAACGCAGTCGGGAATTAGTCGACCTTTTTGAATACGTTCGCGTAGATAGAAAAAAGACGAATAATACGCTCTTAAATGGAATTCCGACGCGTAAACACGCTCGCGCGCGTGCCACTCGAGAGAGAAGAAAAACACGTCCCCGCGGTATTCCCGAAAAGGTAGCTGTCGCGCCGTTCGAATTTTGAGTATTCCCGGGTTGTTGTCGCGCACGTATCGTATACACACGCGCGCACATCCACCGCCCTGTACAGGATATACGCGCGAAACGTTATTCGATTACCGCGGGATGTTCTTTCGTCTCGGGCCACCGAGGTCGACGGTGAAAATAACAATAACGTTCGCGACGTCGCCGTACGCCGAAAACGTGAACAATCCGTCGTACCCGATATTGTTATTTCGACCATGTCGTTCGAACCGGTCGGACGGATTATCGCGCGGGCGCTATTATAAAGTCGTGTACGTTATAAACGGTATTCGCTTTAACCGATAAAGTATTATCGGTCGAAGGTATGGTTAGGAAAGCTTTAATAGATTATTTATTTTTAACGAACACGCGTATTGACGTTTAAAAATATTTTTGTTTTCCGTTATTATCGACTAAAAATATACGTCTCGTAAGAAATTAATTTTTTTTAAAATTTTTTTTTTTGGGGAGATGGTTAGTCTCAAACTCTCGTTAGTACGTCATTGATATATAGACACACACACATATACATCTGTCGAATGAGTCCGAACGTGGTTTTTAGCGAAAACTCGGTTAGCGTTAAAATTGTCGGTAAAAAGTCAAACGGGTAGAGCGGGAAATCGTTCGGGAGCCACGTCGTTTTCCTCCTCCGCCGGCAGTCTCGCCGGGTCCGCCGAACCGTCGGGATATTCGCGTAAAAAATGTACGTATTTTTAAATAACCGTCCCGTTAACGACAACAGCCGATTCGTCGAGATAAACGAAACGATTGTTGGTGACGCCCGTACACACGTAGACTTCAAGTTAGAAGATTATCCCGTCGGTCGCATTTGTAATTCGCGTTTTTAACACGTTCCGCGCTAAAATCGTAAAACCGTCGGGTTTTCTCGACGGCCGCTCTTCCACCGTGCGAACGACGCGCGCGCGCGCGTAAATCCGAAATTCGTTCTTTCAACGTCTCTCACGTTCGTCACCTTTATCCGTTAGGGGGGTTTTTTCTTTTTACGTTTTCGGATCGTCAATTTCATTACGCGAAATTTATCGACGGCGCGTCGTTTCTTAATACGATTAAAATAACGAAAGACCGGGTAAACGGACGAATTATTTCGAACGATCAAACGACCGACGCGCCGTAGGCAGAGATTACGCGCGTGTGTGAGAAAGAAAAAGTGTGAATGGTCACCGTAAAGAAAGCGACATTCGTAACGATCACCACCGTACGGCACGTAACAACGGTCTACCGTTAGGCTATTATTACGTCGTACAATCGGCTCTAAAGAACGGCGTTAATAATAATATTCGACGATATCGATCCGCCGAGCGTTTATTATGCGCGAGTACAACGCGGGCCCGTAAATCACGCGCCGCCGCCGCCGACGAAGAAAAGGGTCGGAGGTTGATTTGGATTACATTGGCGTGGCTACGCGTCGCCCGAACACAATGGAAAAGAAATCGAGCGCGTCAGTGCGCGACGGAACGCGCGTCGTTACGCCCAACCGGTACGGGAGAATAGTTGTCCGATACGCGTAATTTTCGAATTCGCGCGCCGATTGTGCGTGGGCCCGAAAGGTCGGACGCGATTACCGTCGCTCAAATACGTAAGGTATTTTTAGAAACGTCTTTGGCCGGCATATCCGTTACGTTTGAATCGGTCGGTCGACGACCGTCGGATTTTCGAAACGGACGGATTTTTCGGACCACTTTCGGTTTTGACCGTTTCATTCGTCTCTACGTTTCGCTAGGACACGTCGATCCGGTGGGGGCGACACTCGTTCGATTTCCCGCACTCGACGTTTTCGCAATCGTATATGTTTCGGACGGAGCGAACGCTACTAGAGAATAATGGCGGGAAAAAACCGTAGCGATAAATACGATAAACCGGTCGACCACCGATCCGGGAACATTTAACAAACGCGCCGGCAAACGGCGCGTACGACGAGGCGGTCCCGACGTTAAATAATATGGACGAACGGTCGTCGTCTCCAGTCGTCCACCGTTCGTGTTTCGGGAAGACGTTCCGTTATTTTCGGCCGTACCGACCGTATTTTATCGTAAGAACGTATCGCGTAATATTTCGGAACCGTTTAGACAAATAACAGTAACGGGCGAGTAGGCGGATTTACCAGTCGTTTGTGTTTTCCGCGAGCACCGAGCTGTGTTGATACGACCAGATGGCGTCGGTACAAACGTCTCGGAACGTATTTATACGTTGTACGTTAACGCGGTTTTTTTCCCAGATTGCGGGAAACTCTAACTGTACTCCGTGTATATGGCCCACCGAAAGCCAGGCGTGGCGGCTAAAATTCCGGGAGGAAAGTTAATAGCGACCCGGGTTGATCCACCGATATCAACCATCTATAAACCTAATCGGTGCCACGGGAAGCGGGGAGCCCTACGGCGCGCTCGTGGGAAAAGTAGGCGATTAATTTCGTCGACTTAGTACCTGAGCGCGCCGTACCCCGCCATTGGTTGAGGAGCCTAACTCGGCCGTAACGTGGTGGCTGTGGGACCGGCGCGAGATAGTAGGCCATAAAACCACCGCACCCGGTGGAGGACCGGGTGCCAAACGACATCCTTCGGGGAGTCGTCCCGCTCCAAGAACGGGGTACGCATTTTGTCACTATTATTCGGTGCCGGTGGTCCATCCTGACGACCCATGGTCTTCGCGACCATGTGCCACGGCGCATCTTGAGTAGCGCCAAGCGCTAATAGAAGGTGCGCCGGGGTAAAGGGGCTTGCCCCTCAAAGCCCAGGGTTCTCTGTCGCGTTAAAGAAATAATGTCCAATACCTTAAACGTTCTCTTTTTCATCCGTAATCCAATTTCCATCAAATCAAGCCGTTATATAATCCAAATATTCGCCGGGCCGATTAAACTTTATGTCTAGCCTTTTCCTCTAAGTGCCTTTAGCACCCATCTAGGCTAATTTTTCCTTAATCCGTATTGAACTTTTATTAATCCTGTCTAACTCGACTCTAGTCATGTGCATTTGCTTTCAGATCCATGGCCATATAGGGCTCTTAGTTGGTAGATCCCCCAGTGGGGATCATCGATCAAGCCCCCTCCCCCGCCACGACAATGTGAGCCCTCTGGGGTGGGGGTGAGAGAAACACGCAGGGACAATAGCTACAAGCGTGTAGACTAAAATTGGAAAATCCGTATTTTTCACGTCGTCACGGTCGTCCGTGGCCTGTTTTAAAACCGGATTTATTCGTGTACGCGCCAAACGGAAAAACAAAAAACGTTACGTATCCAAAACCGATTCGATAAACAAACACTTTCTTCAAGTGGCCTAACAACCGATACCGGATTCAGATCTGTATACATATATATTGTAGTGATACACGCACACCTCACAATTGTAGCGACAGTAAACATAGTTATTTTCAATATTGGTTTTCTACCGTAAAAGGATTATATACAAATGTTTAATTTTTCTTTCGATATAAACGAACGGACGCTCGGTCCGTCGGTCCTACCGAACGTATTATCCAATGATAACGGAATTATATAAACATAGAAAAATCGTATTTACGAGCTCGAAAAAAAATAACGAAAAATATAACGACGAATGCGTCGACACGGCGCGATAGACGACCATCATCCGGTTACGTGACGAAATAAATAGAATACGAAGTCGAAAAAATTATCACGAAATCCCACGCTCGACTTATGAAGAACATTTCGTTAGGTATACCGAACGGAACGGACACAAAGCGTACAATTATAAAAAGCGAACGCCGCCAGTAACGTGAAAGCCAACCGCGCGCCGACTTCAATAGCCAGATGGCCTTAGTCGACCGGACCGTCAGAAGGGTTTGACCCCGAAGACGTTGTCGCGGGACATAAAAAATGAATCGTCTAGTCGACGTGAATTTGCGCACGCCAGCTACAACTCCCCGAGAATTCGGTACCTTCCGAGGGACGAGAATGCGAAAGTCCTTCGTACGAACATTCGCGCGTTCTGACTCGTTTAATACCGTCGGTGAATTTGAGGAAGCCGCCGACCCTTACCTTTTATTGCGCGACTTATTACGCCTTCAGACTTGAAAAGTCGAATACGGGCAGCGAGACGGAAATAATTATCCGTTACCCGTTTTTGTTTTTAATTTTTCATCGCTCGTCTCTTTATTCGTTTATTTCGCCGATACTTTTCGCCTAAATTCAGGCATTCCTAAATAACTCCCAAACTCACACTTAAATAAGAGATACGACACCCCAGCTTTCCCGTTTATATTTTCGAATATCTTTACTCCTCCACTACCCATTTTCCATTATTTTCTCGTATTATTACAATATACGTGCTAATATTGTTGTTTATAAATACCGAATAGTTCGATTATTATCATTTAGAAACCATCGTAGGCTGTAGTAAAAATTATTGGGCCAACAAATAATCGTTTGCCGAGGGTATAGTAAAAATGTACGTAAATTTGTTATTTCGCGTGCGCACGTGTAAGGGGGAAGATACCTTTAGAAGACTAGAAAAGAGGCAATTTTCAAGCATTTTTAAATGAAAACTATTTAAACGATTGTTTCGAAATTCGGTATACTCAAACATTTTAGTACGTACACAATTTGTTTATGTTAGAAAATATTAAAAAATATAAAATCTGTCGCGCCGCGAACAAAAGAGGTAACGATGTGAGTTACCGATTGGCGTGAAACGTAGCTCCTGTTGTATCGATCTGAGACAGACGGAAAGTTTCTATTAAATAAATAACATGTATACGCTCTATATGTACTAATAAAAATTGGGAAAACGTGAAAAATGGAAAAATGGCAGGTGTTTGAAAAAAAAAATGTTCACGAAATTTTCGTTGAATTTAGCAATAAAAAAGTACTTTGTGTTTATAATTTTCATACAAATTTTAGTTCCTATTGAAGGTAAATGTATAGACAATATGTGTGTAAAATTTGAAGAAGATCGGTTAAGTGGTTTTCGAACAATCTGTCACGCCAAAATTGAAAACGACGTTTGGAGAAAAGCGCGTTTCCAAGTTTCGAAAGACAGCAACTGTATGGTTTCATCGACTTACTACTACATCCGGCCGCCCGTACGGTTACAATTCGAATAGTACATTCCGATAAAAAAAAACCTATTTTGAATTTTATCGCGTCGGCCGCTCGCAAAATTGTGTTCACCTAATGTCGAGCGGGTGCCTCCGCTCCGAGCGTTCGAATATACCCGCGGCGCGCTTTGACGCGGACACCGAGCGAAGATGAATTAGGCTCTAATTTCGAAAGTACGTAGAATTTCGCTATGAAATTTTAGGTACCTAGAGATGGTGGTACTTGCATTTTATGAAATAAAAAAATTTCACGTTTTTCGAAGGTATTTCCCCCCCTCCTCCTCCTTCTCCTTAAAAGCGAACAAGAACGTTTTAGACCTATCGAAAATAATACCTTTATTAAATATCTAACAAATTGACGCTGATTCGATTCGACGTTGACGGGTTGTTCTTTTCACGGAACCTATAAATAAAATATACGAACCAAATTATTGGCGTTTTCGGGAGACGAATTTATCATTACGATGGTGCGTATAGTTGTAGGCCATTTTGTACGCGGGCCTATTTAACGTGAAACAACGGCCGAAATAAATAAATTGCGTTTCGAATACGTAACCCGGCGATATTGGTTATATTGTCGTGGGTTCGCATCGAGCTACGCGTTGGGCGAATTTCGAGTATAACCACGAGGTACTTTTGATCGTAGGGCGGCGATTCTCGCCCGATGCTTTTTCGCGCTCCACACAAAACCCAGGCGTGTGCGTTGAAAGCGATTCGCGTTGTGTTTCACCGCGACGACGTCGAGTACGGCCGTGTGACGAGTTCTCAAACACTGCCGCACATACGACACCGGTACGAACGTGCGTACATTGTTGCGCGGCTTTTAAGTAGTGCACGCCGTTCGTCGGACGACATTTCGGTTTCGAAAAACGCGATTCGTTCGTTCAAATCGTTCCGATTTGAAACGGATATGTCGCTAGCCAAATCGATTAAACAGGTGGTTCGCAAATCTCGCGACCACACATATACTGCGAAACGTCAGCGACTCGTTCACGCGGTATAACGCGCCCGTTCTTTTAGATACGGTCGTTTCGGCTGGCGACAGTAATGTTTAAGACTTTCGCGGTCGTCCGTATCGTGCACGGTTCGTATGTAGACCGTATACCGTGACCACTGCGCGCGTTAATTAAACGCCGTCGAAATACGCAAGCCGGTCGTAGGGTTGCAGAAACGGGCCAGATATTTCGCCACGTTTCTTCCCCGAGGGCAGCGTCCGCGAACATTTTCCGCGCGTACGGTTCGTGACGTTAATCGTACGTCTATTGGTCGACGTTCGCCGTGTATTCGAAAACGCCTTTAATATATTCTTAGCACGGACGCCTGACGGATACGGAACGATCTTGTCCAAAATTATACGCGTATGCGTTTAACGCGCGACCGTTTAGCGAACGTTCGGGCGGTTTGAAACCCGTTTCTCTGTCAAGGACCGCGCCAATACGCGCGATATTGTTACGAGCGGCCGCCGCGCTAACCGCGTATGATTATCGCGGGAATAGAATAAAAAAAATCAGGCGAAAACGTCGCGGTTGACACAATCAAACGTCGTTAATGGCGACGGCGCGCGTAAAAAACCGAACTCGCTGTAAAAAAGGGCCCGGGACGAGGTTACACTCGCTCTCGTCCTCGAGTCGTCCAAATCGTATTCGCCTCGATAAGTCTTCGTACAAGGTCGCGCGGTTTCGTTGCACGAATAATAACGTAATTGTTAGGGGGACGCCGTCGCTACTTGTTATCGGGCGTGTTGCCATCGCGCACGGTGGTGGGCCGGATTAGGTTTCCTTCGGGTTATTACAATTGCGCGCGCCGGGTGCCGAACGGAACGAAAACGCGTTAACGAATGAACGCGATACGCGAATAAATAAACTACGCGGGGGAAAAACGCGCGTTCACGCGACCTTAGGACGACGACAAATAAAATACGTTCGTCGCGCGAACGCGTTCGCGTACAAACACGCGCGTGCGTACGGCGCACACCACGCCGCGGCGGCCGTTCCCCCGAGCGCGACGAAACAATGGTTCCCCCTGTTTACCGATTATGGATATGCGAGCGTGTAAATAGTGCAAGGCGAATTTGTTTATCTAGAAAATTTTTGCGTTCGGAAGGTCTTTTTTTTCCTAGTTGGTTACGCGCCGTTCGGAGGAGGGAGCGTTACGCGGCGGCTAAAATAAAAATAATACAAAAAAAAAAAAAAACCGCCTAAAAACCCGGAGCTTTGTTTCGTACGCCGGCCGCAGTCAAAAGCGCGCGCGCGCGCGCGTGTTTAGAACATCGCCGTGGCAAACGCACGAAAACCGCGCTCCGTACGCGCCGCCGACGAACGGGATCAATCGATTTCCGACGATCGTACAAATTGTTTTGCACGCGGTCATCGATCACTACATCGCCTAACCCGTACGTAATTTACGTCGTTCCGCGTTCAGCCGTATACAACGGCCGGTGTACCGTAACCGGAACTACGTGGACGCGATGATCCGTCGCGTTACACGGGCCCGGCGCCATACTTGGACGCGGCCGTAAGTCCGGTCGGTCAACGGGCAACCGCCGCCGCGTCGGCCTTTTAACCGGACGCGCGCGCGTTCCACGTTTTCCCTCGTCCGTCACCGACCTGACAAAAGCCCGCGCGTGCCACCATGACGGTCAGCTACCAGTCGAAGGTGTCGTCGTCGAGCAGCGCGGGATTCACCAAACTGTTGTTCATGTGGCGGGGCAGTTTGTACCAAGTGCTGTACAGGGAGCTCATATTGTTCATGATAGCGTTCGTCGTCATCAGCGCTCTGTACCGGAACGTATTCACTCTCGAGCAAAAGGAGTAAGTTCTTTCGACCCACGCGCGCGCGCTTTTTCTACGTGCACAACCGGAACGGTTGAACCGCGCGCGGTTTACTGTCGAACGTTACGCGACCAACGAGTACGACGACCGTCCGAAGCCTTTACGTTCGGCACGTCCGACAAATTGGACGAGACCTAAATCGTTGCCGGAAACTCCGACCGTTATCCGTCCAATTGTTCGTTTCCGAATTGTCAACGTCGCCGTATCGATCACTGTGACCACAGGTGTTTACGGTTTACTGGCCGGATGGCGCGACCGCTCGAAACCGTCTTTGACACCCAATACGGTGCGCTAGTTACGTTGGCGAGAACGAAACGAACCTATTACGGGAATACGGGCGACACAAAATAATCGCTTACGTAAATCGGTCGGCGGAAATTGGCGTGGCGAACAAATCGACGATTGTCGTCGCACTGTTCGAAACCGTCGAACCGATTTTATCGCGCGCGCGCGCGTTTCGTTAATTAAAATTAGAAAATCGTAATTACCGCGTAATACAATCTTATCTAGAAACATTTTCGTTCGGTTTTACGAAAGTCGCCGTCGTGTTCACCGGCAGTATTTCGATCGACGAGGTATTCGCGTTTCGGGGGTTCGGTTGTTTTTCTTTATCGCCGTCCTACGCGCAAATCGGTTTCGAGCGCGAGCTGACGCCTAGTCTGGCCGTTAAACGGCCAACGTATTCTCGATAACGACGGACCGACGCGGGATCGTCCGCGACGGCCGTTCAATTACCGGATCGGCCGTTGTTAGGTTGTCCGATTACCGGACCCGACGCGGTAACGGCTTTTAGCCAACAACGCGCGCCGTCCCCTTTAGGGTGTACAAACCACGGTTATCGGCTATTTCGCTCGGCGAATCGGCCCGTAATATAATACCGTAGCCGCGGCCGACGTTACGCGTCGATATTGTTCCACGGCTCGTGATTTACGTTTGTACGTGGCTAGTCCGACCGTTTCGCGCGTACGAGTGAAACGCTCGTGCGTGCACGACCAACGTGCGAATAATACGGTTAGTACCAGTATGCGCTCGGTATTATATGTATATATCCGGACGTTCATCGTCGTTGTCCGTCGTGTCGGCCGTAGGATTTTTAAATAAAAATCGGCCGTTTTCGATAGTTTTTGGTTTTGTTCGAAAAGGGCTGTTCCACGTATACACGCCGCGACGAACAATTTTAGATAACCGGCGTGTACGACATTTATAATATTTTCATTTCGATAAAACGCAATATTTATACGATAAATACGTAGTTTAGATTGCGACAGCCCTAATCGGACTGTTGCGTCTCTTGAACGCGCAAGAATATTTAAATCCGTTCTCGTCGGCCGTTAAATAATAATAATAATAATAATACGTTGGTTCCGGTGGCGCGTTTGAAACGGACATTTTTTCTCGAGCACAGGGATGTTCGATCGGAATGATACGTTGTAAATCGACGTCGATACTTAAAAATAAATTCCGTTCTCCGGGTAATGGCGAAAAAAGGAAATTCGTATTTTTTTCGAGATAACGCGATTTCTATTATAAACTCCGGGTTTTCTTTTTGGCCGACACGTCGATAGCCCACATTTGGATTCCGATAACGGAAAGCGCGTGGGTTATACGTAAAAGTTTATCTATAGATAGAAATTATCGAAATCGAACGGAAATGTAAACGCGTCAAAACGAAACGAAAAAACACGATCGTCGTGTCCGTGACCTCCTCGGTCGAGAACCGTGTTAGACGATGGTAACACGGATTAGTTTCACTCCGACAAAGTAACGGGTCGGTTTTTTTTTATTGAATCGGTTTAAACGCGTACGGTATAAGTAGGCGTTATTAAAATCACACGCGCTCGTATTTGGGCAACTAATACGCTACCGTGGTAGACTGTGGTCCAAACCGCGGGACGGCAGTCGGCAACACTCCCAGTGGTCACAAACGCCGACGACGAGAACGAGGGGTTCGGCCCGTTCCCGTCGACACGAACCACGAAATTACTACGGACGCCAATGTCGATTCGCTGCCACAAAATGCCCCTGGCGTCGATCCCGCAAACGCTGGTGGTTGTGACGGCTGTAACCAGATGGCTGGTACACCCGAGTAGGACAGAAACGACCGTTATCCGACAACGCGTCGTAGCCGTCCGGGTGGATAATACGTTTACACACGCGCGTGCCGTATACGCGCGGCTATGTAAACGCAATCGTACGACTTGTACGCGCCCGTGTTGGCCGCCCGCGCGATATTGTACAAATCACGTTACGTTCAGTACAGTCGTTCGTCCTGCTCGTACCCCGGCACGACCCCGGGTCGTTCGTAACAGGTGGATGAATGGGCGCGTCCGGAACGAGTTTTCCTATCGCCCTGTCGGCCAAGTGATGATATTAATCCGTCGACCGGCGGCCGTAGCGGCGCTTTTATTGTTTCAAAACGACGGTCGAGAAACTTACGCCCCGACGGCGAACGTTCGCGGACCGGGACGGACCGAAAACAATAACCCGGTTTGGTCGTCCGAAACCGGCGTCGGGTCGGTTAATTCACCTCCGGGCGAACCAGTGACGCCTATTCGCATCGCTTCGTTCAAAAGTCGTACGTTTGCCCGTTTAATTGTTTGGCTTTTAAAACCGTCAAATACCGAACGACCGAATGTACGAAGGAAACGACTTGTTGTCGCGGACTCCGCTGATTCCGTACCGGCCAACCCGGCAAACCACACACGGTTTTCAGTCGAGACGTCCCGTTGTTCGAATTTTAAAACGTAGTTACGCAACTACGGAATATTCGTTATATATATATTTATGTGTGTGTACATAAATACGGCGAGAACCGTAATTTATATGTAACGTTTAAACGGTCGGAAATTCTCGAATTTAACGCGACGCGACGTTTATTTCTGACGTAAGTTTAGACGCTCAGAAATATCGTTCGTCGATATTGAAAAATTATACCCGCGCGAGAGGTAATACTATATATATATAGCACGAAATATACGTCTTCGATGTACATTAGGTATTCGTATTGGACCTCGCGGATAATCTATACTTGATATTGAACAGATCGCGTTATTGTAACGCGATATTCGTAACGGAACGAACGACATTACGAATTAAGCCGGAACGTTGTTTATCCGTTTTTTTCTTTTTAGAAATAATCGCCGTATTCGGTGATTTTTCCCCTATTGTCCGATATCGTATTTTATATAAAAATGTAAAACGTACCGAAAACCCGAAACATTTGTGCATCGAAAACGCCTGCCTTCGACTTTGTTTTGTAGAGAATTCGAATCGTTATTACGCGATATAAACCGTTTTCGTCCTATTTCGGTATACAAACGAAACGCGCTTTATAACGAGAAAAAAAAAAAAAAAAAAAAAACACAATAACGACGAAACTAAAAATATTATAAAATTTTATTTCGGACATTCGTTCGGCATTTCGTGCTCCTATCAAATACGTTGTGTTTTACGGATAATCGTATTTTGTCGTTGGGTTAATACGAAATATCGAACAGTTTTCATATCCCATTAAACCGTATTCAAATGTTTTAAGTTCATACTACGAATCGTGCGCTCGAATAAATCGTCTTTCCAAATAAACGCTTTTCGTTATCTCGATAATAATTCCGTCCAATAATAGTCCCTCGGTAAACGTACGAAATATTTTCAAAACCGTTGACACTAACGCTCGTTACGTTTACTAGTCAGGCGTCGTTATTCCGAATTTTCGATTTTATTAAATTTATCGACTTATTTTTCTAAATCGTTTATCGTCGAATTGTGTGTGTGTGTGTGTGTTCAATAAGTTTTGTTCATTATGCAAAATCACACAAAGACTTAAGTGGAGTATTAAATGGATAATTATAGTTATTACTGGGCCCGAAACACGTAATTATTTTAACGGCTAGTCGAATTAATTTCGATCGTGCTAAATGTACACACACCGCTAGACGGTGTTCCGAAATTAAGCGCGAAATCAAATTAGGCTACCGAAGTGGAGAATTAGCGTTATTCTTAAATACGTCTTAATCGTTCTTACTTGGCGCGTAATAAGCATTTAGTTCCACGATTGAACGTTAAGACGCGTCAAAGTAGTTACATAATCGTCGGTCGATAATTGTAATATTTTCAGTACGTAATATATTTATCTACGAGTCTATTCGCGCGAAACAACGCGCCCTAAAATATCAAAATAATAATAAAACAAACGACGGCTTTTATTTTTAATGGGAACGAGTTTTATAGCGTATTCCGCGAATTGAAAAACACGTTTCGTTCGCCCGTCTAACTCGCTAACCAGACCGATCGTTACGCCTTCTTTCGAAATTCGCCACGCGATTTTTCAAACCTTTAATTACCGAATAGAACGCTTCGCGGTTGTCTTTTTTAATGCCGCAAACTCGAACTACTATTGCTAATACTTTGGAAGGTATTTTACTTCGATCCGTCATTTTGAGTTTCTTACAAAAGCGTCCGTCGGCCCGCGCAATCATTTATCGTTTCACGATAACGTGAAAATTATCCACGCGAATATCCCAATGTACGTCGGAGGCGTATATTCCGTATTATATAACATTGCCTCTCGCGCGGTATAATGTTTCGATTTTAAAACGTAAATTCGTATAAAAGCCGAATTTTCAGCGTCCGTTGTTCCATTCACAATCGTGTTTAAATACGCTATTGACGAATAAACAATGAATCAAGTTGGCAATTGCGTACGCCCGATGATTAGATAAAAGAATAACTTGACCGGCGTATTGTGAGAAGAAACCGTTTTATTTTCGACTCTTTTGTGGATAATCGAGGCTATATATAGATGTACGATAAATTGCGCATTGTCGCGTATTATTGTCTGTTTGTTCAATCGGAAATCACTTATTTACATACGTGATTAACACCTTGTTTTAACAAAGGTCGAGGTATTTATAAAAGCCGGGCGAATTCTCGAAAACGATTATTCGTCAAATCGCCGTTGAAAATGCAAATCAAACTTTGCGTTCCGAACGTTTAATTTGTGATTTATCGAACTCGGCCGGAAATCTGCGCACGCGCCTATTTCTTCGGATTAAATGTAATCGATAATCCGCCTCGTTTAACCGTCGAATGTTAATTAAATATAATTGTATATTGTTATCGTTACGCGCGAAACATAATCTAATTCGATTATACAGTTATACGTTGTCGTTTTAAAGTTGGCGATTTTCTTTGAGGTTTTTAAAAAAAACTCGGTCGATAGCGATAGTATAACGGTGTTTTAATTCCTCGTACGGATTCATTGCTTAAACACGGCAATACGTCGATTGTAACGGTTGTCCCGAACTAATTTAATAAAATACTAAACGGCGGTATTTTATTACGATATTTTATAGAATTTAACGGAAACCAAACGACAAAGACGAAAGTGTTTTGACGTAAATCGAACGTCTCTTCTCTAGCCATAAAATTAAAACTTACCCTAAATCTCGGACACCCTTTAGTTATTTAACCGTCGATTATCGCTATCGTGTATAACATTTTAATACGCCGCGTTTATTATTCAACGTACAGTATTTGCGTATTTCCCGTAATTCGCTTAACTTCTATCAATTTTATTTTTCAAAAAGAAAATCAAAAATAACTAAATAATCCTGTAGTTGATTTCCATTGTGTGTGTGTGTGTGTGTGTGTGTATGTGTGTGTGTGTGTGTGTGTGCAAACGTATGCAAAACGTTTTTAATATCAACGTTAGCGTAACGTTAAATACGCCGTTTTTTTTTCTTTACTAATCATAAAGACAATTGAACGTTCGAGAAAATTCTTGTACGTTATTAATGAATGTTTTCCCCGTCGCTACGTAACAAATTAATTCGAAAAGCTTAATTTCCGAAGTAATTTAAAAAATGGTTCGACGAAAACATTCCAAAAATTTTTCTTCCGTTATTTCGCTTCAAAGTGTACCCGAAATATATTAATAAACGTTATTAAGAAGAAAAACGTAATCAAACTCCGGACGTAAAATTTAAATAGCTATTTGTATACATTCTTCGAGTTACCGTTTTCGTCAAATTGCGCGTAGACGTTTTCTTTTCGTAATTAAGAACGTAAATGCGCGTTATTAAAATGCCTCGGTAGTTAATTAACCGGTACGTAAATATTTCAAAAAGTGGGCTATTTAATTACCCAATTTGAATCGTTCAACGTTATTCCTTATATATATATATAAATTCCTCTTCATATATCGTATTATTATTATTATAACGTTATTCGTCGATTTTTTTTTTTATGCCTCCGTGACGGTTTTTTTTATATCGGTCTATACGTTTTTTCGTTATTCAGAACGGAAGTATTTTCTTATTAATTCCCTTATTTCCCTACGAATTCTCGTTCGTTTTCGTTCACACCGGGGGAAGCGTTAACACGTATTTTCGAATCGCTCGTAGTCCACTCAAACGGTCTTAACCTATATTTGGAAACATCGGTACGGCGAAATAACTCGACGTGTACCGAAAATTTCGGAATTCACTACGCGAGAACGCAGTTCGTCTAACGCATACGATCGCGGCCAACGCGTCTAATTTGAAAAGAAACCGTAATTATCCGCGGCGTTATAGTTGTACGCGTTCGAAAACGACACGAACTGAAACGTTTCGTTCCTGCGTTTAATAAGTTTTACTCGTTTTCTACATAACTGAATGTCGCGGCGTTTAAACAGTCCGTCTGACTAGCCGCGACGTATACGCCGAGATACGTGCGCGTTTATCACGCCGAGTCTATGCAAATTGTTCGAGAATCCAGTTTTAACGGTAACGAAGGTATTTTTTTTAAGCGGTTTTCTAAATGTAAATAATTTTTTTTTCCGAAATCTAGTTAATAAAAATGTAAATCTCTTTGTCACGTCGCGCGTATAAAACGCGTAATTCTAGTTCAACGGTCTTATAACGAACTCGCGTTCCTTTAATATGTATATATATACATCGTACGCGTATAATTTACGTCGTTTGGTATCTCGAAAAATATTATTTCGTTTTATTCGACCGTAATCGATTATTGCCGGCGGCAATGGGTAGGGGTGGAGAAAATTCGTGCCGATACGTCGGGACGGCTAGACGAACGTCGTCGAATTTTTTCGTTAACGTTCGAATAAAGTCGAACTTTCGTTTCGTACGAAAATTATATTTCTTTAGTTACGCCGATACCGTTATCGACTCGGCGTTATTTTCGATTTACGCGCAATTCGGTTCGGCGTACGTGTTCGATTTTCAACAATAACCTACATCGGTAATATTTCCGTCCCGAACCTATTTAAACGCGTTCCGATTAAAGAAACTGCTAACGATAACAATGGAATGTACATTTACATACCCGAGGTAGGTTTCAGTTCAACTCGGTCGTAAATTAGCAGACCTATGCTATAGTAGTCTTGTACGAGCTATTTTATTTATATATATATATATACAAACGCACGTATATCACGCTGGTATGAATTATGATTTAAAAACAAGTTTAGACTCTCGTTTTGTGTTACGGATTTTCGAGTCTACAACAATACGCGCGTTATAAGCTATAAGGTTACGTTCGAATACGAAAACAAGAATATTCTAAATCAACCGTTATTTCAATAGAATACCGTATTGGAGTGGTCGTTAAACGTACGTTATACTAAAGCTATCGCTAGCGTTTACGCAAAGCCATTATCGTCACGATTTCCTTTTTTCCCGTCGTAATCCGTTTTTATTATTATTATAAACGCGGCGTAAAGCGTCGTCTCGCGTGTGTATATATATATATATATATATAAAAAAAAGAGTCTAATTGAAAAAAGTCTAATTGACGTAAACGTATGCGATATCTAATCAACGTCGAGCGGTTCAAATAAGCGAAACGTCCAATACAACGGCCCGGCATATGTGAATTGGGACGTCGTCGAAAATTAAATATTTCTGTAATTCGATTCAATAAGTTCGCGTACGCGTATAACAAAATCGGACCGTAGTATAAGGTCGATAATGAACGAGTAATTATGGGGTATGACGAATTTTCAAACTAAAAAATCAATACTTTCGTAGCAAATCTCTGTAAACTGCGTGTAATATTCGGATAACGAGTTATTCGCGTTTCGTTAATATCTGAACGCGTCGTTAATCCGTCCTAAACGCGCGTTACGACTTAACGCGCTTTTATTATATTTAAAACGTATTCGGATTTTCAAAGTAATTTAAATACTTTTAGAATTGTCAATTCGTGAGCCTCCGCTGCGCGCTCGTTCGTTCCGGGCGACCCACTGCTGTTCGCGAGAAATTTAATAATATAATACGATTTAACGCCCGGTTTCGTTCCTTTTTCCTATTGTAAACCGTCGTCGAATCGTCGTTTACAGTTTTTTTGTTTTTTTTTTTTTAATTTACTCTCGTCGTTTACGACTATTTTATTATCACGCTTTATCGGTACTATGTGTTTGTTTGCGCACATTTTAATCAATCATACCGGCGAGTAATGTATGGAAGTTACCAACTGCGGCAGCTGTCCTAACGCCTCCAACTGTTTATAATAACGTTGCGCGTGAACCGTGAATTTTCGAAGGTGTTTCGAAAGTTTACGTCGTTACGGGAAAACGTGTACTTCGGAACGTAATTCCTTTTAACGGGCGAAATCCGAACTATCGATTGGTTTCGGAATAGGACACGGTGAACACGGCGTTTCGTTAAAACGAAAGTATCGAAACACGCGTAAGAAGAAATTATCGAAACGTCCGTGCGCGTTTAATTACTTTATTTACCGAAAATCGATTATTATCGAATTCCGGGCGAAACGCGTATTCCTATTACACAGTTTCGATTCCGTAGAACTTAGAGTTCCGTTATTCGTGTTCGCTTATTAAACCGAAAGTAGTAACGTGCCGTATACTTGGCTAGAACGTATAAGAGCCGAACACACCTACTCGATTTATTGCGCGTAATTATAGGCGGATATACAATAATATAAAAGAACGTCTCGAACCGACAATATAAAAATAATAAATTATACCGACTACGTTATATATTAGAAGTAAACGTAGGGCATGGTTCCCAAGTAGAAAGTCTCCCGCGTCATTGACATTTATATTTTACGGAATAATCATTTACGTATACATGCACGTATACACACACACACGAGATCTGAAATCCGATGTATCGTATAATAATAATATACGCGTATATTAGGTACGTACGGGATCACGAAATTAATTTCGTTTTATTATCCCAAGAGGATTTCGAATGTGTAATACGAGAGCGCTGATTTTCGACTAGTAGATTTTTCGTGTATTTCGTCGAGAGTCCATCCCTAGGTATGGACGTATTAACTTTTTGTCCCTTTGTACGAGGATTTATTTTTCGATCCGTGTAAGGGTTCGGGTATTATTAATCGTAACCCGCGATATTCGAAAAGTTTACCGGCGCGCCGAATTTCGTTCCCATAAATACGCCCCCACAATGGTTTCGGTGAATAACTACGATATAACGTTCGAGTTACCGTCAGAATAATCGTGTTTATCGTTATATCGATTCGCCACGACGAGAATAGTAATACGTCGCCCTATAAATTAATCTACACGATCCGCGGCTCCGTATGAACCAAAACGTCGTCCGATTTCGATCGCATATTTCGACGCATTTTCGACGCGTCCTGTATACAATACGCGCTAATCGGGATAGCGAGTTGAAAAATAAACTACGCCCCGCGCTCCGTCACTCCGTTTCGTGCGTTTCCACAATTAAGTCGGACACGAGAAGAGAATAAAAATTCTGGTAACTATTAATAACTCGACGTTATCGGTATATTAATCGGCGAGCCGACGCTATCGGAACTCACCGTTAGCGTAAAATTACGAGGTCGCCGTCGTTTCGGGAGTAGTTGGTTAATTGGTCGCGTTATTATTATACCGCCGTCGAGTGTGCGCTTATCGAGCGCGCGCGCGCGTAAGTTTCGGAACAACGAGCACCGTCGGTTACGACGGCGCGCGAGACGTTCAAATCTGACTAAACACGACGCAAATCGACGTACGTTCTCGTTAACTTAAAGTCGACACGAATTCGGTAGGTGGCCATGGGCAGCGTCCGGAATCCGTTACGTATCGAATCGCGTTCCGTTGCGAACGGTTCGAATGGGGGATAAAAAAACGTTATAAGACTATTAAAACGAAAAAAAAACGAGTATCGGCTCAAAATCACGTCTGACCGTTAGTTCGAACAGCGTAATTATAAAGGAACGAACAAAACGGACGACCGGTCGTTCACCGTTTTATTTTTCGGACGATTAATAACTAACTACGTCGGCGGTAACTTCGCGCGTTTCTGCGTCAACTTTTAGTATTACTATGCGAGCTGAACGTGAACTACGTCGCCGACGGTAAACAATCGCGGTATCCCGCACGAACGAGTTGACCGGAATTAAAAGCGAAACGCTTTTACCGAAACGAATGATAGCGAACGGCGGGTCAATAATCACGGGCTTACGTTGCCGTTATTAATATTCGTACGCGCCGAACGATCGCGGCACGCGTCTAAAATCGATATTTGTCGAAAAACCGGCCGTGTCGTTATTTAATCGCCTATATTATCCCGTATAATTGAACGTACGTCGGTGGACAAAAAAACCATCCTAAAACGTCGACGCGCGAACACCTCGTGCTTAGCGTTCGAACATAACGAAGGGGTCTTGATAATTTATTCGCCGGCGCAACGCACGCGCCATATTGTTCGGTCGCTTGAGAAAATTACGTTTATGATGCCGCGTAAATAACGGCTACGTCCGCTTCATCGTCGCCGCGGTACGTATTTGTGACGAAAAACGCCTGGGCTAAATAAATACGTCGCCTCGCCCTAGATCACGAATTTCCACAACGTTTCTAATAGGCGATTCGTTCGTAACCAATGTTTGACGAAGGGCCTAAACAAATACACGTTTCAGTTTCAATCTACAACTAATACGACTATAAAAAAATGGCGTATCAAAGTTAACCAGTCCAAATCGCAGCATACGACCTTCACTCTTCGCATTCCTCCTTGTCCTCCAGTTTCCCTAGACAATATTCAAACACCGTCATCTCAATCGGCTAAATACCTAGGCTTGACAATTGACCGCCGACTAACATGGTCACATCACATCAAAATTAAAAAACTAGCCCTAAATGCACGTCTCCGCTTCCTTAAAACCCTAATCTCAAACAACAAACATACCTCTCTAAACGTCAAACTCCTAATTTATAAATCCCTTCTTAAGCCAATGTGGACTTATGGCATCCAACTCTGGGGCAACGCTAAAAAATCCAACACAAACCAAATCCAAACCCTTCAAAACAAATTCCTTCGCAAAATCACAAATTCTGAACCGTACATCTCTAACTTAACTTTACACACTGACCTTAAAGTCAAAACAGTTCATGAAGAAGCAGTTACTTTTTACAAACGTTTCCATTCTAAACTCCCCTCCCATACCAACCCACTTATCTCAAACCTCTCCTCCCTCACAATTCCTGGAAACCTCCCCA
>JAIPRN010000302.1:53599-96705 GCA_025469175.1 Geopemphigus sp. TES_GeoC_2020 | reverse complement strand
GATGGGGGAGAAGGAGGCGAAAATACCGAGCGAGACGTCTAAAAAACCTCATCACATATTTTACGGGACGTGCCGTGATCACCGCACGTAGTGCCCGACTGTTGTTTACTGTTTTCTCACGATGGTGGTTATAGCGACGCAAGGTCAACAGGATGTTTATTTTTAGAACAATAATTTTTGCTCTCTATATATAATAATATATATATATATACGTATATCGCGGTCGCCGTAACGGAGATTCGACCGTAGGTCGTAAGTGTACGGTCGTAAGGTATGCTGTCGTATGCGCCATCGTTATACACTTTATTAAACTGCGGAGTACGTAATATTTATACAATGTAAAACGTATTAGCCGTAAGCCCGGACCCTGGACGAAATGTTTTATTAATAAATCGTGCGTTCGAGACAATTCGTCGTAAAAAACAAACATGACAATTCCGCGCGTACGTCGGCGGGTAGTAATTATTACGTTTTTAAACGTCGCGGAATGTTCGCGAAAACGAACCACACTATTTTACGTCGTAGAACACAATCTACTAACTACTATAGGTTCGTCATTTTCGGCAATAAGTATCCCGTGTTTTTTTGTATTTGCGTCGACGCGTCGAATGTATTGATCTTTAACAACTTTTTCTTTGCGCGTCGGTCAGTGGTATATATTAAACGTTTAATCCCTTTCTTCTTTGCCCGAAAATCAGCGCGATCGTGTCGTTTTTTAAACGTCTTCCCTTCTTCTTTCCTCTCACATTCCAGCAAGTGTTTCGTTTGAAAAATAACTTTTCGCTTCGTCGTGACAACGTTAGCATTTTTCTAATTCGAAGTCGAACGCTTCCTTTGTCAACGACGTCGTTCGGTCGTAACGAATTTTCGTAATAAACTATCGATGTCCGGCCATAGTTATATAATCTTTGTATGTTCGGTCGATTCTACGAAAATATTCGAAAAATCGTGACGTTTACTGCTTTTTGACTTCAATCCATCACTATCACACGTTTCATACGATCAAGACTAACCGTTAACGAGTTATAAAGGTTACTAAACCAATTGTTATTAAACATTTTTTTTTCGACGTAACGTAAGCTCGATTATTAACAAATACAAAATTACTTAGAACGAACCGAATGCAATTATTGCCGACGAAAAACCGTATTCGAATTAATAAAATAGCGCGCGCTAAAAGTTAACACTAAACATTCGCGTTATATTACGTCGGGCCGTCGAGATGTTCGCGGTACAATTCGCCACCGAGCTAATCCGGTCTCGTCGCTATAAATATCACACGATCGGTTTCGTTCGCGATAATATCGGCATAACGCAAGACCTTAGGGACGGCCATTTCTAATTTCTAAACGGTCAATGTTGTTTGGTTTTTGTTGCTATCGAAGGGTACGCGTATTGTACGGTTAACGTTATTAATTTAAACGGCCGAACATGTGCTTCTATCTGCCGTCGTTTCGACGTCGTTGCGCGTTCTATATCTGGCCGTCGTCCGACAACGCGCGCCATCTGATACATACAATACGTGATTGCGGAAGTAAAACGCGAACTAGGGACGTTAGTCGTCGCTTAACGTAATATATTAAATTCCGAAAACCGATATCGATACCGAAGCCTAACGAGTGTTCTTTTTTTTTCGTATCCTAATCGAATTCGTCTCTCCGTTGTCGTTTATTGTACGTGAACTATTACAAACTGAAAACCTTTTGTAGTTTTATTATTTCCTTCGGTTTCAAGCGAAACGTACCGAGCGTATTTTGTAAAGGCGTTTAGTCGTTCCGAACACTCGTAATTTAAATCAATTAAACGCCAACGGTATCGAGAAGCTAAAATCCCAAGTGTTCTTCACAAAGTAGAAATCAATACAACCGAACAAAAGTCGTTTGTCGTAATTTTTCCCCGAAAATGTCGACAAAACGTAGTTAAACGTTTTTAAGAGTCCTTATAATTTTCTTTAGAGCATTTAGACAAAGTATTACCAAGATTGCAAATGTAACGCGTTTGCGTGTTTTTTTTTTTTGCTACCCTGTATTGGAAAGTGGATTCGGCCGAAATATGCGTGGTTTTATTTCTACGGATAACAACATTTTGTTTCGCGAAATACGTAATTCGAAAATTTCACGCGAAAACGTGCGTTCGTAACCCAGCATATCACGACCGAAAAACGTCTTAAGGCCGTTAAACGCGCGAACGACCGAAAGATTAAGTGTAAAGAATCGTTTTCGTTTTTTAATTATTATATTTGTACATTGTTTTTCTAGGACATTTTTTGCCACGTTTCGTAATTTTTAGCGCGTATTTTTGGAATTTTTCAGCGCATATTTTGCCTATTTTTTGTGCATTAAACGCACGCGTATTTAACACACTTTTAGTGCGTTATATTCGCAGCTCTGGTTATTACGCGTCGCGTAATAAAATATTTATTATTTTAAAACGGGACGATTTGAATCGATTGATATACGTAAAATCTTGACTATTCGTCATTCATTATTTTTATAGAAAGAACATTTGTCAACAATTCGTCTACAGTGTAGTACCAGGCTCTGGACACTCTTAAATGTTATCGCAGAATATTATTGATATTATTTTCCTCCGAAAGTTATTATTGATAACATTTAAGAGTGTCCAGAGCCTGTTAAAATCAACTAGAAAAAAAAATCGTTAACTTCATATTCTTTCTCATTTGTACATTTTAATGTATTCATATTTGTACAATGTATAATACATTACAATTGAGAAAAACATTATTATTATTTACAAAAAGATATTTGTTTGTGGGTATGGTCGTACTGATTTTCCTCCAAAAAGATGGCGAATTCATTTATATTAGATTTACCTATACTTCTCACATAATTCATTATCAGCGTTCATTCTGATTAATCTATTCTGTGGTAGTACGTTTCTAAGCGTGTTTTCGATGTACTTACGAATGAACGTTCTCACAAAACCGTGAAAATAGGAGTTACCGTTAAAAATAAAATATAGGAAATATAAAATTTTCGGCGCAATAAGTACAAACATAATTATAATAATTAACACACGTTTTTAATTAAATAAATTAGAATATGTGAGTCGTATAATAGTGCTCCGCGTATAATTTTTTAATGTACGCACAATATATGTTCACTCTTAGTGTTTATTGTATATTATTTAAAAGTATAGATTAATGTCAAAATATATTCTAAACGTGTACATCGTGTATTCGTGTGCGAGATTGATAGAATTACTTATGGCTATATAATATAATACTAACTTATTTATATTCGTGTTTTTCTAAGAATAATCAAAGTTGATTAAATGAGTTCAAATTTAAAATCAAGTTAACTAACGCGTTACATTTTTGAAAAAAACTTTTGTCGCCATAAGTTGCTTTTTAAAAATTTGACTGTACGAATTTTAAATAAAATTGTTTAAACGTTAATTCGAAACAAAGGTATTTTTGAAATAAACGAAGTTATTTAAATGTTGTTCGAAGAGCTACGCGAACTTTTTGAATGTGGTTCTTATTTTTTAGTGTAAGTAATTTATATAAAAATGACAAATAATAACTCGTCGTAAACCTTTTTTGTTTTAATGTCCCGCTCGCCTATATTTAATTTTCATCCCCTACATTTTTAAAATATAAATTATGTTCTAAAAGTATAATTTTTTAAGATATTTGTTAAAGTTTTTCAATGTATTTATTGTTATTACTAATTAGAAGATTTTTCCTGTTAATTTTTTTAAAACGTTCGAATTTGAAAAAAATGTAAATAACTCGAAATATATCTTTGTATCGTAATTTAACGTGTTTCAAACAATTGATTAACTAGCATAGCTTGGTGAATTGTTATAGAATAATACAAAAAATGTGCGATTTTTCGTCGATGAATTTTCAAATTATGGAAATTTACTTTTAATTTCAACGTAATATGAAACTTATAACAAGGGAAAAACTTATTTCGAAATTGTATTTTCGTTGATAACAATTTCGACATTCGGGAATTCTATTTCATATCAATGAGTTTTTGGTGATTCGTATGCAAATAAATAATGGACACAAAACTTCGTGGCTTGCGTTTTTACAAAAATTATTTAAAAATAAAATACAACGAACGTGCATATAGAATAAACGAAATTAAAAGTGTATTAAATACCTAATGAATATAGGATAAATATACTTAAATAGTTACAGACTATATATTATAGGTCACGTAATATTTATATATGTGTACTTATACTAATAATAATATTTAAAACAATTTAAAAAAGCGCAATTTAGTAGTAGAAAAGTCGAATAAAAACACAAAGTATGAAGAAATTATAGATTAACTACTCAGTTTAGTCGTTAAATTATTTTTGTCAATGCGTATATGAAGCGTATACAGTAACGGTCAAACTAATTAAAATGATATAAATAACGAAACGAAGCTATAAAACGATATTTTAATATTATCTATACGCAATTATCTAGCATTGTTCCTATTACCACCGTCACATCATTATTAAACTATTAATTGTTGTCAAAAAAAATTAATATTTTGGCCCGAAGGTAATTTTTATGTTTTACAAAAACGAACACTTTTTATTTTCGGGAGTAGTAAAAATGATTTGAAAGATTCCTTGGAAGAAGGCATATACTGGGTAAAGATTTTTTTACCAAGAAATTAAGTAAAAGAGTCTATTTTACGTTTCATTTACATACTTAAATGTGGGTTTTTGCCGAAGTAATAATTGACGTAATTAAATATTAATCGTTATTTTTGAACTAAGTTATTAAAAATCAAACGAGCCTTGTACACATTGTTTTATACGTGGTAATAATAATTTCTAAGTGGTGATTTCTCTATTCTAATAAACATATGTATATATAATTTTTATTTTTAATTTTCCAAATTATAGAGCTTATATATATTTTATTTGATAGGTACCGTTAGATTTTTTGTTCGTTGAACATTTTTTGTTTGATTTTTCCACAAACTGTTAAAAAATAATGAGTAAGTTGGAAATTTATACTCCCGAAGTGCCACGTATGTTTACTTTTCTATCTTCTACGATGGTAAAAGCAAAACCACGAAAAAATGAATTTACGCTACGTTATATATTTTTGTAGATTTTGAACTTGAAATTTGAAATTTAATAACGTTTTAAACAGATACGCGTTTAATTAAATATTATTTGTTGTAGACGTCGTTTCAACCAGAACCTAATACTAACCAAAATACGCTAAATTACGCGTACGCATTTAAAAAATTCAATTTATCGAACGTAACTACCTATTTTTTTTAACTATAAAAATTGTTTTATTTTGTACGCTCGTAGTTAAATTTTTATTAAATTATAAAATTATAAAAAAAGTTCGTAATTTTCGGTATTTTTTCTTTTTTTATATAAAAAAATCTATCAAAATGATCGAAAAACGACGCCTTTAAAATACCAACTACACGAAATATACTATCAGAAATATTCGGAGCGCTAATAATTAAACGTTTACAGACATTTCAAACTAAATTAAACAAAGTACACGCCCATATAGAAGGTAAAGTAGAATTAATACTTAATAGAATATTAGGAATTCCTCACGGAAAATCCAGAAAACGTGTTTGTATAATATAATTTAGTCGGATTTGAATTGGTAATTGCGGTCGGGGGATGAATATAATTTATACATTAGCCTATATTACGCGTGCACGTTTATTTTTTAATCTCGATTTTTACAATATACGCAGTAACAAGTTTATTTATTTGTCGTAATAAAAACAAATTATAGTAAACAACATTTATTTTCAGACACGGCGTTTAGAAGAAAAATAAAATACCAAACACGGTAATCGCCTGGGGTATAGGCGTAGAATTGCGAAATATTCGAATGCACGTAATTAAACAATTTAATTAATATTCAATACAACAATTGAACGTTTTTATTAGTTTATATAAATAGACTGTTAGAGTCAACCGACAAAAATACTATCGTTACATTAGGCTACATTTTGTTATTTATTATCCCCCAGGCAGTTCAACTATAATATATTAAGTTATCTTAATTTGTTATTCGGTTAATACGAGGCGTAAGTTATTTCGTTGATCATTGAAAACTCTGATCACGAGGAACGTTAATAAGACGCAAGCGTGTTTTCTAATTAACGGCAACTTTCATTTTAGTATTCGGTTTATTTCAAACACTTTTTTGAAACGATTAAAACAGTCTCGTTAAACGAGTGGTTGATCACTATTTTAAATATTACTAAAAGGTATTTTTTTATCCGTATAAGCGAGAGAGAATATTATTTCAGAGACAGACGATGATATTCAGAAACGGGTACATCCGTTTTCCGTATGTTCGGAACATTTTTATTCTGTGGTATCTATCGTTAGTACTAAATTGTATTTCGTTTAATAAACGTAAAACGCGTTTTATAATTTTGGCCGAAAATGGTAAGCGGTTGAACGTTTGCAACCGCGATTTTTGCGGAAAATTCAGAAACGTCGCGGTACTCGACGTTTCATATTCGCATTCCGAATTAATAGGTTAATTATACCTGGATTTTGAGAACGATTCGTTTACGTTCGTTTTCATTTATGAAAATATATATAGACGCTTAAGCGTTAGCGGTAAGAACTGATCCCGTACTCCCGTTGATTATAATACACGGCGGCAATCCTCTAGTGATCGTTTCTATCCAACATATGAATAGTGTGTTTATTTCTTCGTTGGTTCTTGGAGTTGTTCTGAAAAGGGATACGATTATTATTTATCGTGCATACGCCGAAAAACAAAACCAATATTGCTTACAAGACGATTAGATCGGACTTTAGCGAATGCAATTCAATTAGATCTCTTAAAAACAACGTTTCGGCAACGCTCTCTTCGTGAACTTTGTATTCGTCGAATTCGTTTTCTAAAAAATAAATTAGTCGTTTCCTCCGTTAGTTGTCGAATAGTCGTGAAATCTAAACGATCGAAAATGCGACTTCACGGCGCACAACTACGCCGGATAGTTTTCATTTTTAATAATATTTTTTCTTTCGACATATGTACCATACCATGTGTGACCGTACGAACTCTTTCAAACGTTGATCGAAAATAATAGAGCGTAGGATACAGCAATATCAACAGGTATATAAAACGAGTTGACATTTTTCGTCGTTTTATACGTTTATAAATAAATTCACTCACTTATAAATAGACACCGTCGACGAAACGTTAAAAGTTTACTATTTCGTATTACCTTTTGGAGCTGCACGTTTCAGTAAAGAAGTAAAGTATGTCATTGTTATTGGATCAGTAGTGTTTGCTAAGATAATTTCAATATAATCGAAATGAACGCGATACATGGATAACAATTGTTTCAATCTAAAAAAAATTAAATATATTTATAGTAACCGTTATATATTTTATAATCTATAAAACAAACTTCGCGTATCTCTCGTTAGTAATAATTTTTTAAATTTATTATCGATTATAGAAAAACCTTAGTCTCTAAAATAATAAAGCAGTTTAAACGAAAATATTTACAACAGCATATCAGGAAGTCACTTGAGCGTTGAAGGAAGAAAAGGAAAATCAAAGAATAAGTGGTTGAATGTGATTGAGTGTGTTATGAGGACTGCTGGTGAGTGCGTGAATAATGTAGGAGATCGGATCGAGTGAAGATTGTGGACTAAGGTGGCCGACCCCAAATAGTTGGGAAAAAATGCGAGGAAGGAGAAAATAGTAGGAAGTCACTCGTTGGCAACACTCCGAAACAATTATTTACCGTATTATATAAACATTTACTTGTACACGTTTTTAGTGGATCTAATGTTTCGGTACGTTTGTCGAAGATTAAGTAAAAGCCGAATATTATTTTAATTAGTAGACGAGTATTGGAGCTGAGTTTTAAATATACGTGTAACGGCACCCAATTAGTGGCACGACGGTACTTACTCTCGAACCTCTATGAAAGGCACATTCTTTCTATGTCAGGGAGTTTCAATAATAATACGGGTAATTATATTTTGAAACGACTGTATATAGGACGGACGATTAACGTATTTTTCAGTCACAAATTTGTATACCATAAGATGACGGGGGCTTAATCGTAACATTATACGTTAGGATATTACATTTAAGATTTCGCTACGGTTTTAGAAGAAGACGGAAATAGTTCAGTCTGACTTTCGTTGCTTTTATTTTATCTTTGAGCTGTTACGAGGTCCCCGTATTAACCGCTTATCTAATATTATTCCTAGATATTCGGTTCGAAGTCGACAGAACAAAATTGGTACAGTGTTTTGATTGAACGTCAAATGTTAGAAACTGTTCTCTAATGCCGTTCGATAAAATTTACTTGCCCCTGAGTAATGAAATGCAATACCTAGGTATAGATTTGTAGACAATAGACTTTGGTGTCGTTTTCTATTGTCCCACTTCCTCGATAAAAACGAAACCTACGTACAAATATAATATTGCGCAACTCAATACACTATCTCCAAACCTAGAAACTTGCAAAGTCCAAACGTTCCGATTACATTTATTACGAATAATTGCTGAAGCCTCTCCTTATATCTCAATTGAATTCTTCATTTAGACGTTAAAATATCATTCGTGACCAATGCAGCTAAATTAATGTACCGTGAATTACCCGATAAACACCATAACCAATAAAATCCCACGTGTTTAACACTAATATAATCGTTTCCCGTTAATTTAAACTAAATAAGGGATCTCCTTACTAAATCGGTAAAAAATCAAAAGTAAAAGTTCCAACATTGGGCGGTCGTTTTTTACAAAATATTTTTAGGTTGAACGATTACTACTCTGATTCTAATTATAGACTGTGTATTTTACTAACAATAATAATAAAAAATAAAACGTTTGATTACGTTTTGAAGTTATGTAGTTTAGTTTTATTTTTCAGGGTAAATTTATTACGGAGAAGTTTGATAATAATTGCGTTATCGTGAAAATTATTTTAGCTCCTATAAACAAAGTTGGGAATTACGTGTGTTTTTACGTATATATGTGATTGTTTCGTTACAGTGTAACACGATATAAAATTAAATATATAAAAATATCGTTCGATATGTACAATTGTCTTATAAATATATCGATACATACCTATCAATATATATATATATATATATGTATGACATATTACAATATAATGTGCGATGTCTATAAATCTATTTACCAGAAAATTATTATTTACAAATTATTAGATTTACTTGTTTTTTTCCGTGGACAAACATTCAATATTTTCCGTGACACCGAAAATTCGAAATTTACAATTCTTCCAAGTAGCGCTAGTTTTTAATATGCACGCAATAATCAACGCTAATCCTATAGAAATTATTCGAAAACAAGTTTATTTCGTTTCCGCCGAAATCGTACCTTTCCCTATTTTTGCCGAATCACCTTTTTGCAACATCCAAAATTAGACCGATTTCATTTTCGGTCAAATGCAACGTACTAGTCCTCTAGGATACTTAACATTTTTAAATATTTTATTTTGTAATATTAAATACGAAATATGTAACACTATATGCTATATAATACATGGCAAACGAAGGAATTGATATTTGGGTACACTTATTTTTCAAAAAAAATGTCATGTACGTAGCCTAATGTCTGGACGTCTGTAGCTGTCGTGGCTAACGTTATTCTAAATAAAAACGTCTAAATGTCGGGCAGTGAAAATAAATACTTTTAATTTTGTCACGTGAATTAAAATTTGTTAATTTGTATTCATATTTTATTATTTTAAAATTTAATTTTTGTCAATACAATGCATCTTTATAAAAATCGAGGAATTTCGTTTTTTTTCTTCGATGTTATTTTCTAAAATTAAATTTTTTTTGTAGAAAAAACCACAAAATTGTTTTCGCTAGTTATTTAATTTTTTTTTGCTAATTATAATTATTTTTTATAGTTAAAAAGATAATTGAAAAAAAATAAAGTGATTAGAATTTGACTTTTTTCTTACAAAAACTGTCCAATCGGTATATATAATTTAGGATAATACATTATTTCAAGACTAATCAAATATTCAAACGGAAACGGTACACTTCTTTTATTTGACCAAAAATGGAATCGGTGGGGAAAGTATGATTTTGACGGAAACAGTATACGGTTTTTGTTTTTCAACGGATAGATTACAGTGGCGGTCATAATTAGACATTTCGCTTTAAATATAATGTGTAAATTACAAACCTCCGTCGTTGTATAACCACCACACGTCCACTGTTCCATGAAATCGTTTCTTTTTATCGGTAAATGAAAATTCGTGGTCTTTTATTTTTAAACAACAGTCGGACACTCTTGAACGAAAAAAAAATTATCATATTTTACGCGTCGCGTAATTGAAGACGAAAATGTTATCCGAATACGTTATCAATACTTTTGTGTATGTCGCGGGTGATTCTGATTCGATATCGTTTCGTACGGTATCTTTTCTTGATTGCACAAGTGTTTAAAATCTTGAATTAGTAAATTTTGATTTTCGAAAATTTCAGTCGACGACACGCGGACCATGATCGTTGCCATTCCATTCATATTCGCAACGCTAAAACACGGCGTTTATATTTAAATTTTCAGTATATAAAATAATACGTTTAAAAACGTTCCATATTACAATAACCTACTTAAAAATATTTAAAAAATTTTGAAGATCTTGTTGGGGACATTCCAACCAATCGGACTTATAGCCGACCAAAACGATGTTCGGTCTTAACTGCCCGTGGCCACAGTTGTACACCATCTGAGTGGCTACGTCCAATTCAACGCTATCGACGACAACGTACAGGGATTTTATTTTGGCGTTTTTCAACCAGCGAATTCCGTCGTCGAGACATATTTTTCTTTGTTCGAACGTAAGCAAACACTTATCAAAAATGTGTATTCGTAATTTTAATACGCGTGTCATAACTACGGTAAAACGGTTTTCGTTCTCGTCTAGAATAACTAACCTTTTCGACGTTGACACATATTTGCAGGCCGTTATTGTTTGTAATCAAATGGGCCAAAGAAATCAATTTTCCCCTCAACTCGGGTTCTCCCGAAAGCACCATTACGTTAGGTAAAAAGTTTTTCACGTGATATTGAATGGTGTCGGCCTTGTACACGTTTTTGATAACATCTTTCAACTGTTGCGTTTGCTTCGAAGATCCCCAATTGATGACTTAAATAGGATATTTACGATAATAAAGGGAACGTCAGTTACCCGTTATCATACAGTGACTACACAAATAACTTACCGTCGTTTTTTCTAGACGCAATTTGGTATAAAATACATATAGCGCAGGCGACAACCGCCGACATTCGTTTGTCTATGAATATCATTACCGCGATACAGATAATAGTGCCGACGAGACTTAACCATTTGTTGTAAAACTAGTAACGACAATTCGTACCGTTATGGTTTTTTAAGATTTTTAATACCGAGCTAACGTGTATACCTTGTATGATGGCCTCCAACCTAGAGGTTTGAAATGTGCAACGTGAAACGTACATAAATTCAACAACGCGTACGCGGATAAATATATAGTTGAGATTAACGACGCGATACTGTTCAAGTCACCTGAAAAACATGCGTCGAATAAACGTATTTAACGAAAGTTGGCCAATATACGCGTGGTATCGCGACGTATATCGTTTGAACCATTATTCTCGTATAGAAGGAGTGCCCGGACGATGTCGACACGTGTTTTGTTCCGGTATCAAATCCAACTGCTACTTTATATGGCACGATTTCCGATTTCCCGAGAACAACCCATTACCACGGTCTTATGCAAGCATACGCGAAGTATCCAAGACACGAATATTTTTTTGTATTTTATAAGACTCAAAATACAATAAAAGCTTAGACATATTTTAACGATACGATCGTATCCATAAATCCTATAAATAAACTACTAACGTCGCCCAGTATCGTTTTTCAAACACGACGCTTCGGTCATTGTATTTCGTTATCGATTTAAAATTTAAAATAACAAGGTGCGCTAAAATTACGATCTAAGTGTCCCATATGAACTCCCAGTCAGCCATAGTATCCGCTACCTTTTTAACTTTCGAAGTAAAATAAAAATTTAAGTAACTACTAGCCTAACTTATATCGTTTTGTATTCACTTAATGGGATAAAAAAATAAGTCGAATCGCCGGGCTTTGTGTTTTTTTAAATCTCGTCGAGTTATAGATATCGTAAGTTACGACGTGAATTAATATTGACGGGCATAAATCTAACGGGTTTTATAAACGCGTAAAATCGAAAAGTCTAGTTTATTATTCGAAATATAATCAACGAACGGTTTTGAAATGTATACGCACAATGGGCACATTCGTCGAGCTCAAAATTAATCGAAATAATCTCGACACAATGAAATTGGAAAAATTGTTTTTCTAATCGTATTTATACGTTTAGTTTATATGTAGAGTTTCAATATGACGTGGCAATTATTTCGAAATAAAATTAATAATACTATACCTTTTAAGTCTAAGCGTCGTACGAAATAAGGTCATTTCAATATTATTTTACTATAGTTTATAGATACTAAGTGCGTTATACTCGCGTTACCTTTAATTAACAGTACGGATGACACAAGCATAGCGAGTACGTGAGCGCGATACGGTTCTTTATTTTTCCCGTAGCCTTTCGCTAAATATTTGAAAAGCGGATAAACGTCGTCTTGGCCCATTCTTTGTAAAAGTTTCGGCACGGATATTAAAGCTGTTAACGCAGTGCTGATAGTGGCCCCGAAACAACCGAAATATATCGTGATCGGCCATAAGGAAATCGACTGCATCAACTAAAAGCGGTAAACAAATAAACGAATATAAACGACGTGTAACGGATAGGTGAAACGCGATCTGTAATTTATGAACTATTAACATTATCGTCGTAGTACAATCCCTTGGTACAATTTCTAAACGAACAGTCCGTGTACGACCCGTTATTTGAAATATATTCGTTTGGATCGCCGCTGGCTTCCCTCAATTGGACCGCTCCGGGTACCACGATCAACGCGACGTACGATGTTATGGTGATGAGAATCGACAACAGCGTTCCCTTTGGTATGGAAGCGCTAGGGTCCTATAAAAACGGCACCGAATCGGTAAATCAATCGAACGTCTGGGCGCTATCGCGCGCCATCACTTTAAGATCCCCCGATATATTCGCCCCGGCTTGTATGCCGGTGACCGACGGAAAGAAAACGGCGAAAATCGTGAAGAAATTTTGTTGCACGCCTTCGTGGATCCTATAATCCGAATACCAATTCTCTTTGAACGTATTCACTGGAACAAATAGAAGCGAATCAAATATGGCGGCCGCGACTAAACGACGCCCGGAGATATTTTACTGTTAAATCCGGTGAAGCCCGACGCCATGGCGCCAACGTTTGTCGGCCCGATGTACGACCCGATCAACACGTTGAAAATGCCGACAATTATCGCCACCAGCAGGATGTTTTGTACCTGAAACACGCGTGCACGTTAAATACGTTTCGGATGACTCGTCGGACGCGTGTACACACACCTCGGCTTCTCTGTCCATGCCTATGCAACAAGTGATACTCATAATTATTATGGATATAACTCCCAAGGTCCGGAAATTAAAATTATCGTCGATCACGTGTATATTGTTCGATTGCAACAACGACCTTAAGGACAAACAGAATCCAATTGTGTTCATAGCTGCCGAAATGGTGTTGGCGAATGCCAGTAGAATGCCGATTGACGCCCCAAACTGTGGACCGATTGATCTGGAAATTATGAAATAAAGACCCCCTAAGGGAATCGTTTTGTAGGAAAATAATTATTAACGCGTTCGCTTTTTGTGAGCGCGTTTGCGCAATGAAACCGTATAGTGTCCTCGAAAACGTGCATTTTGAACAAATATACGAAATTCCGATATTAATATATTACTATTCAAACAATACCTCCTTTTACTTTTCCGTTTGTGCTGATCGCCGACAGTGAAAACGTGGTAATAAGTATGATGATCAGCGAGATGAAAATAATCGCTATCGAATGGAATATTCCAGCTTGTGCTAAAATCCACGGCATCCGCAAAAAAAGCATCACGCCCCATATGCTTAGTAGACACGGAACCATTACACCTTTGGCCCATCCTAATTTTATCCCAGGACTTGTTTCTATTTTACTTTCTTCATCCCGCACGAGCCCGTCGAACGATTGAATCTGTTAATCAATATACGTGCGTGACGGATGTGCACTCGTGGAAACAAACTGTATTAAGCGTTCGTTAAATACGCGGCAAAAAATTAACCGCGTATTCAGGAAGAAATTGAATATCTAATGTAACAGGTCATTTCAAAAATTAACATAAACGGCGAATTTAGAGTAGGTGATGCATTGGCGTCATCTCGGAACTTTTGATTGGCCCAACTAATTCAAAGCTGTCCTAGATGAAGTTCTACTCAGATTCTTATTGATACGTAACGTATCTATAGAATGAACACAATGTACATGTTGCATAACGTACTAATAAAGTGCCTAATAATAAATAACTGACGTCTCTTGTTTCACGATTAGTAACGTTATAAAACAAGATTCGTATGGCGTATACTTAAAAATCTATAGATTTCCCTATTTGTTTTTACTTAATATGTAGTTATTAAAATTTGCAAAAATACGTACAAAATTTGAAGTAACAATTATATAAGCGAAATAGGACTTAGATGTATATAAGGTTATTTCCTGGTAAATAAAATATATTCGTATCGTTAAAAACAAAATCTATATTATATATAAAATCAGAAATATATTTTATTTAAAACTAAATCGATAAAAAAAATATCGTAGTAAAATTAACGGTTTTAACGTAATTCGAAATATCGTAAACGTTCGTAAATTATTATTATTCGAGATTTTTGAGATATCTTTATGTAGACTAACATTTTTAACAAAATATCTAGTTAAAACGTTTAACTAGAATTATACAAAACTTTCGAACTTAATTAGGTAAATATTCGAACATATTTCAAAAATTCTATTATTTAACTTAATTATATATATATATATATATATATATATATATATATATATATTTATTTATTTATCTGGTCTCCTAAATACCAAAGAAAAATTAAACATTTAAATCTTTAAAGTTTCTATTATTTTTGAAATAACGAGAAAATTATCGAAATTAATATTTTATAATAAAATTGTAAAACGTATCGGGTAAACGTCACTTATTTTTCTCCGATATTTTGTTAGAAGTTATTGTGATTGTGTCTGGAAAAGTATTGAGAATAATCTAAAAATAAAAAACGTATTGTCTACGCGTTTTAACCGATAAATTAATCGTCTCCAAATCGGACTTTAAACATATTCTTGAAAATAACACGATAATAAGCATAAAGTTATTTATCATACCTGATCGATCCACAGGTGATTTTTACTTTTAAATTTCGTTTCTATTTGTCCTGTCATGTTTACACGCCGAAACAATTTTCGCAACTACGGATAATTATTAAAACCGGAGCTTTATATATATTGCGTATTTAATAATTGAGTCGTTATTATGTAATTAATTAAATAACTCGTGCGAAATGTCGGGCACAATATAAAAATGCGCTAGATCTTCGCTATAGATTAAAAGTAATGAATTTTCGACCGGGTCATATATCTCTAGGGGCCAATAATTAAAATAATTAACACAGATGAACGACAAAACGAACTGGCTATAAAACGTAACGTTGTATAACATTTTATTATTCCGCAAAATAATACAAATTGGAAACAATAATTTAACGATATATAGTAACTATGGTAAAACATTGTCAAAACAAAGGTTAAGAGTCACGACAAAATTTAATTTGTGGGCATCTAATACGGTTTCCGCGTAATCCAATTCGTTTTAATTAGAGTATTACCTTTACTAGTCCAATTCCGGTGAAGAGCTCGGGCAAACTATTTGACTTGTTCGTGACAAGAGGGGAAGGGGTTAGGGGAAGGGCTCGTCAATATATTATTCAAATTTACGAACCGGGTGAATCAACCCGTGTGGACTAATAGTAACATATCCAAACAATTATTAAAGTAAACGTGGATTAATTTCACGTTTCGTTTTACGGTATTGATCGTTTTCGTTTCCAAATGTGTACTACGCGACATTTAAAACGACGCGCGTCAAAATCGTCGAATATACTACACGGTTAAGATCGGACGGTTTAGAGCCGACACCGCGGTAATTATTATGAAGAACGAAGTTAACGTTCGCTTCAAGACACTGAATATATTTAATTATACATATATATATATATTATACAGATGTGTAAATCGACCTGCCGACCTGTAAATCGATGCGCTCTGATCCATACAATTGGAAATCAGAATGACTTACCGTACAATAGAATGTGCCATAATGTGGAATGATTAGTTCCTCGATCTTGCCTCCTAATTATGATTCCTTTACGATTCGATAGGTAAACTATTTGGTCAGGGCGAATTCGTATCAAACATAATACGGATTCTTCGTAGGGTAATCGTTTTTCGTCGAGATACGTATTAACGCCACGTTATATAATAAACCGATTATTTAAAAAAAATTGCTCCTCGAATCGCGTTTTCAATTAATATCGTTAATTAAATTACGTCGTTAAATTTATATTATTAATCGCGTCGGTTTTGTTCTAAATATTTATTTAATATCGATGGCGTTTCTATTATTTAAAATACATAAGAGACGAGTAGTACCAGAACTTTTGAAAGTCGACGATAGATATGAAATCAGTTTTCAAGATTCTCTGTAAAATATTTCGTCTTTCGAACTGTGTTGTTATACATTCCGAATAAACGTACGAATACAAATTCCCCTTTTCCCGTTGTGCGTTTCTATCAATCGCCGCTGTAATAGCGGATAAAAACATTAAAAAAAACCGTAATAATCTATTTTCCGATTAGAAATGAGTAGGTTTTTTATTTTATTGGCTGTTTTATTATTACGTAAAAATACGGAAAAACCAATCCGCTTTTAAAATTATTTTAGACATGGTTAGGTTCACAATGAACCAGATCAATGGGTCAAACAATTTTTACTCCGCGGGCAAATACGAATTTATACTATATCGTTGAATACGTTAAAATTTTATTTTCGTCAATACCGTTCGTTGACTTTATTCTATCATTCGATCGTATAAAATTGCCGTATTATATTTGTGTACTATTCGTATATTCGATATTTTTTACGCCAACCAAATAACTGTTTGACATTTACTTAAAAAAGTAACATAAAGATTTCGCCTATTTAAATAGCCGAATATCATTGTGCATTGCATGACAGAAATACCAGTCGCGTGATTTGGAATTGTGCGCAAATCAGATAAATGATAACTAAAGGGTATTTTAATGTATTTGCTTACGCCGATAATATTAAACAGATAATACTTCTATTTGGGCTCGATATTTTGTTTATTACAATCGGAATTACGTTGTCTAAATAACCTATTTTATGACATATGAATTCCAGTAATCGTACATTTTTAATTAATGTTTTTTCCCGTTTATTAAAATAAGCGAATCAGTAAATAATCGATGAGGCCAAACGGTCTTCGGGATGTTCTTAAATAAAAATACGTCTCCGACAATTAGGCATACAGAGTGTTATGTTAAAAATGTTAAAAATCATTTTCGGCGACCATCGAAAACATATATTAATCGCGAACGCGATAAAATATTATGAAGCATCGATTATCGGCGCTACAAAATTTTTGTACAAATTTAATTTTACTTTAATTCAATTTAGTTTTATCATTCGTTATGTTCGTTTTATCGTGTACATATCATGAAATGCGAGATTATTTTATTATCTACTACGGCTCGTTCTAATGTAAATAATATGTTTGTATATAATCTTAAATTTAGTTGATTCGTAAACACGATCGAGTACACAGTTTAAATTGAAATGGGTTCAAAAAAAAAAAAAAACATCATGTGTTAAATATTGAAACAATAATCGAAATAATAGAAACACTCGAAAAAGGAGAAAGTGAATCTTCTTTAGCATAATTTATAATGTCGGTAAGTCTACTATTAATGATATAAAACGTAAAAAAGAAAATATTTTATCGTATGCATCAAAGATGGACCTGACCGATGGCAAAAGAACTAGGAAAGTAATGAAAAGTGCGACAAATGTTAGATTAGCTTTTTTTATGTGGTTTGTACAAAAAAGAAATTTAGGTGACCCCATATCAGGGCCTATATTGTGTGAACAATCTTTAATATTCAATAGCAAAATGAGCGGTACGTGTGATTTTAAAGCTAGTTCAGGCTGGTTAGACATTTTTAAATCGCCGCGTGGTATAAGAGAACGTAATATTGGGGGGAGAAATATTATCGCGTAATTCTAAATCTGCACAAAAATTTAAGGAAACATTTTTGAATATGATAAAGCGAGGAGGATATATAAGAAATGACATTTACAACGCTGATGGAATAGGTAGAAACTGGAAGGTATTGCCGCGAAAATCATTAACATCACGCCGTGAATCGTCAACACCTGGTTATAAAGTTAGTAAAGATAGGATAACTGCGACGGTTTGCGCTAGTGGAGATCACGGTTTACCATTATTAGTGATTAGAAAAGCTATTAAACCACGGTGTTTTAAAAACGTTAATCGACTTCCTGTGACATATAAGGCACAAAAAAGTGCACGGATGAACTCCGAATTATTTTATGAATGATACTCTAACGAATTAGAATTGGGTTAGAAAAGACCCAGATTTTAACGTTATATATTTTTTCTCGCAAATACTACTGCAATAAATCAACCTATGGATCAAGGGATAATTGAAAAGCTTAAACGGATTTATAAAAAACAAATATTACGACGACGTTTACTGTTGGTCGATAGCGAAGAAAAAGTCATAAGTTTTTATAAAAATTTTAATTGCGTGTTATATGCTAGCTGAATTTTGGCAGTCATTTACAACACAAAATAGAAAAAACGCCCAGAAAAAATTATGGCCAATTGTAGAAGTAATTCGAGAAGATCGAGAGATACAAGAGTATACCGAAATCACAAATTTACTGAAACCAATCTGGACTTGAAGGTTGAAGTGAATGTGTTAAAGTTGATGTGAACGATTGACTAGAAAATGATGCGAGTGATTTGGGATTTGAGATATTGAACGACGATGAAATTGTTGAGTTAGTAAAAGAATCAGAAGTGTCTTCTGAAATTGAAAATGAGTATGAAAACGTCGAGAACTATACTGGTTCTACGTTTTGTGAAGCCTTTACAGCATTAGAGTCAACAATGCAGTGGTATGAACAACAAACAGAGTGTAATTCAACCGAACTTTTATTATTAAAAAGAATAAAGGATTTGGCGACGATAAAAAGAAGTTCATTGGAAACGCAAAAAAAATTGATTATTATTTAAAATTTTTAAGTTTTTAAGTTTATTTTTAACGGTTATTTGATTATTTACGCAAATCGATTATCCGCACCCCCTGGGTCCTAATTAGTGAGGATAATCAACGCTTTACTGTACTATAAACGATACATAAATTATAAGGAAACCGACACGATCAATGACCTTTAATCACATTAACAAATTAATTGACTATTATCGCGAGCATTTATATACGTAAGTAAAATAAAAATCGTAACCCTTCCCCACATCCAATAACGCAAGTAGCATTATGTGAGTTTATTTCCCCGAATTTTGTCCAATACTTGTACCTAACCAACACGTCGCGTATTTAAAAATAACGACAGAAATAATTTTACACGAATCTAAGCGCTAGCCGTAACAGTTTGAATTTCATTTCCTTGTATCATAATACAGGGTGGTAATCCTCTAGTGATAATTTCCATCCAATACATGTATGACTTGTTTAATTTCTCCTTAGTTCTGAACGTCGATCTAAAATATAACACATTTTTGTCAAACACTCGTCTATACGTATATATATATTGCGCCAATTTCGTATCGTCGACAGGCGATTACTTACATCATAATCAAATCGGATTTCACGGAATACGTTTCCAACAAATCTTTTATATACAAAGTATCGACCACAGCTTTTGTGTAATATTTCTCGTCGTAATGTCGTTGATTTTCTAAAATAAGACATCATTACTCAAAAGTGTTCGTTTGTCATCGCCACGGCACCAAATAACGAAAAGTAACGACAATAATAATTTCAATATTTGTGTTAACCGTGCGATATACTAATATAATAATTATGGACTAAGATATTACTGGTGTATTTGGATGAAATGAATTTTATAAGTATTTAAAGGAGATTTCCGTTTTTAATATTCGCGAAAAATAGCGTATTCCGAATATATTCGAATACGTTTTATAACGTTCGTAATGTACATTGTATATAGTATTTTGAGCTCCGTACATTAACTAATAAATATTTCGAATATTTAAAAAGTCCGTTAGTTGTTCCATTATTAAGAATAGTGTGACTCCCGGAGTGTCATTTATTGATCGCTTATTCGTTTAAAATATTAAACCGTTAATATTATGTAAACCGATTTAAACGAATTTATTCGTTAACATTAAACTTACGCGATATTAAAAACTTATAATATATAATAATAATAATAATATATAACTTATATTATATCGACATATAATAATCGATTTTAAAAATATTCGAAAACAACGAATATATTTGGACAATAATATTTTAAAAGTATTCAGAGTGCTTGAAATATATTCCGAATACTATATTCCGCCGGTATATTAACTAGGTTCGAAATTATAATTGTATTTCCTATATAGGGAAAAACGTAAACATTTTACCGTAACAGTATAAATTTAAACGTTACTAATTGCGTAGAGTATTAACGTTTGTGTTCCAGTATTTTTCCTTTTATGTTTAAACACTTAATTGCTTGATACCTACTAATGTAGGTATTTATAAAATATTCGACGCGCTCAAAATATTTTTTCAAGTTAAATTACCAGTTAATTATCTTAAAGCTCTTATTATTGGCAATATTAATATAAAACAAAATTATCGCTGTAATTAATACTACGGATAACATTAATTTATCTTTCCCAGGAAAGAGTAAGTCAATAATGTAAATATTTATAATATTAAATAATAATAACAAATAGTAATAACAAACAATGTTATGTAAAGATTTTCCTGTATAAATAAAAGTACCGGATAAATGATCGAGAAACGAGTTTTTTCCATTTTTGTTGTACGCGGCGAATGAAAATAAAATTATTCTATCCAAGATTACACGTTAAATTTTGAGCGAAACAACGAATTTTCCTATTCGTTCAATCAATATTTAATACAAATCGTCGGTGTTAATGAGTTTTTGGGCCAAAAAGGTGCGCATTTCAAAATGTTCATAGACCTATCGGAATACGGGAAACCGTTCATTAATTGCGCTTATGAATATAATCAGACATCGATTTTTTCAGTTTTAGCGAAACATAAATTACGTTGCCCTAATAACTTTTAGCGAAATATAAAATAATAATAACTATTGGCAATTTTTTTCGGTGTATTAATTCTAAAATTAATATTATCTTCAAATTAAAAAGGTTCGATTTTCTTATTTTAGTACACAATATAATTATGATACGATGGCTTAATATAGAAAAAACTTTCGAAAATAATATATTTATTCATTTTCCGTAAATAAGGTTTAAAATCAGTTAAATTTATAATAATTATATCGTCAATTTTGAATTAAATTAGATATTTAAAAATATATACATGCAATACGAATATAGATCATTCGTTGAATCAAAAACAAATTAATTTCTACTCGAACCATTTTTTTCATAAGTATTTAAAACGTATACATTTACATCATATATATGATATAATATATATGCATGGGTGTCATTTTATAACGACAATTGTATAGGATTTATTGTCGTGTAAAAAAATGAAACACACAAAAATGTTTAACTTACACCAAATCAAAATAAATAACAACTTTCTCAATTAAGGGGGTTATAAACGTTTTATATAAAATGTCTCCAATCTTTTACATTTCGTGAACTTTTTAAAACGTTTAAATTATATTTTCGACATAAATAATTATTTTCGCTAATTTACTGCTCGAAAACCGTATAACATTAGATTCTAATTCTATTACCATAGGTGAAGTTATGATTTCGCATAACTTATAAACTCGCAAGTAACTATAATATTCCCTGCACTGACAAACTTAATCGTCTTTTAATATTATTTTATTTACCTCCAATGTATATTTCGATATATATATTGTTTATATTATTTTAATATTAAAAACTCGAAAATTAATTTAACGTTATCTATCTTTTTTAAGATAATAGTTGTCTACAATTTGCTCGGGATTAAAATTATGTGTAATAACTTTTAACGTTTAATATAGGCAAGTTATTGAATCTCTGCTAAAAATACTTGCTCTTTTTAATTTAATTAATCTAACGATTATTTAAGAAACTCCATTCACATATCACTAAAATGATTGAAATTTAAATTGCTAATCTGAAGTGCCTTAGGTTAGGCGCATTTTTCTAAAATTGTAATAAATACTCCTTAGAATTTATGTTAGTAACTGTTGGTTAAGAATCACTATATTAGAATTTAGCACATAATCGAACAGAGTAAACCTAATACGATTATAATATTAAATTTAAATGTCGAAAACACTAGGATCAGATTAGGCAAACGATATTTTATGGTACTAATTGTAAACCCGAGAGTGCCCAAATTCCTCAAGCGTCCCCCTGGTAACACCTATGTCTGTTAAAAATATAAATTCACTTCGTACGTATTAAAATGTAATTAAATTTGAAAATATTTTGAACCGGACGTACAACACAACTAATTTAGCGAGACTATTTACCTTGATTAATAAACTGCTGGTTCCATAAAGCAGTGAAACTAGCCATAGTTTTTAGACTAGTGGTGCTTGCTAAAACGACGTCTATAAAATCGAATTGAATTCGATACATCGACAACAATTGTTTTAATCTAAAAAATAAAAAAATAATTGTTTGGCTTATACTATACTTATATTTGTTTCTAGATTATTAATTTTGAAAAAAAAACAATTCTCCAATGTACAGTGGTGGTTTGAATTATTAAATATATTATTCCCTAGACATTTTCGTGTTTTGTGAATATATATGTTTAGTTATATACCGAACTATAACCCCGTTTTACACGAAACGTAAAATTATTGTAAGTACAACGCATTTCGTGTGTAATTGTGAAAGTTTTTTGCACGTTTAGTTTTATATCTTAAGTCAATTTTCGAAATTCAACGAATACCCTTTTAAAGATATTTTATCGGAAAATATTAAGCCGTTATACGTTCCTCCTTCTAATCGTGGTAATTACAATTTATATCTTATATCTCTCAAATATAAATGTATTATTACAATAATGATAAAGGTATAGCTCCATTTCCATTGAATAACGAAAAACCTATTACCACATTTTTAATCAGTAATTATTCATAAACGAAATATAAAATTATAAACCGAAATTAAAATTAAAACGAATTTATTTATTTTAGTTCTTTAAGCCAGCGTGGAAAAAATATAGGTTACCGTTTAACAATAAAAAATTAACGTTTCTTTAAGGTAAGAGTGGGAATGTAATTTTGAAAATAGTCTAATTATTCCTTACGATTTAACGACGCAAAAAATCACTAGAATAAAATTCGTTTGAAATCTTGATAAACAATAAATTTACGACTAGCTCGTGATAAAAACTTCACCCAGTATATTTGTTGTCAATTTAGAAACAACGAACTTAAATGTCGAGATAAAAAATTTCCTCCAAAAAGGGATATTCCCGTTTTATTTTTCCCCTATGGGATAACTAAAGCTGGGGATGGTATTAGCACGAACGTTCAAGAACTTCCAGGCATAAATGGGTGCACAAACGATATGCGTTGTGGAAATTAGAAATTTCTTAAATAGGGGACCGTAAAAATGTATCTTATATTTTAAAACTAACCAAACAAAATATCGCGTATACCTGCACGATTTATACGTTTTACGTTATTAAATTATATCGAACATTTTAAAATCATATACGTTTTACTAAAATAGCGTTCAATTTAACAAATTAACGTATCGTGAAATTTACTTGCTTTTCTCCGTGTCTACATTTGTAATTTGATCCGTAACGCCGAAAATTCGAAACTTGCATTTTTTCCAAAAATCGCACGACTTGAATATATGCGCGATAATCAACGTCAAGCCTAAAAATAATCGATTGCAATTATTTTGCGACAACAATCGCTTCGTTTACAATATACACGTATATACGATAATTCGGTTAAACGAGTTAAACACACGTATTTTACACACCTCCGTCATTGGATAGCCACCATACGTCCACTGTCCCGTTATTTCGGTTTTTTAAAAACGAAAATTGGCTTCGATCGTGAATTTGTACGGAACAGTCGAATACCCTGTTCCAAATTAGCGGGCCGAGAGAAATTACAATTTTAGAAAGCTACGATACCAAGCGTTATATTTACTTCGACGTATCTACGTTCTCCTCGCCGATTAATGATTCAGTCCGTAATTTTTCGTTTTCGTAAAACCGTGTTTTTTTATTCGATACGGACATCGATACATCCTCCGCGTTTTCTGTAATACCCGTGTCGACCAATGGTAAACGAACGATTATCGCCGCGAGTCCATTCGTGTTTGCTACACTTTATAACGAAACAGAACACGACGTATTTATAAGGTGTATTTGAACCGACGTTATAACGTTAATAATACACACTTTAATATATTTAAATAAGTTTGGACGTCTTCGTCCGCATCGTTAAACCAACCGTACTTGTATCCAACCAGAGCAATGTTCGGTTTAAGAATACCGTGACTACAGCTATCTATTATACGTACACCAATATCCAAATCCGTATTGTCGAGTACATTATATAAAGATTTGATTCTAGATTGTTTCAACCATTCCATTCCTTTTAGCAGCAACTCTTGTTTTTGTTCGTATATTAAACCTCCCTATATTCAAACAGACTTTGGATAACGATCGTTGTGCCGTCACTTAGTCGTAAAAGACCGGTTACGCATTTCGAACGTGACAATATAAAACATAGCGTTCGTGGGAACGTCAAATATAAGAGTCTCGGACGCGGGAAAATTATTACGAACGTTGGAAAACAAAACGGGGAAAGCGACGTGATTTATGGTAACAGAATCAGAGAAGAAAACCCGAACAACAGCGAAGATGGGCACTGTCTAGTTAGAAAGTTAGAAATTACTTTAGTTAGCAAATTTTAACTTTACTAGTTACTTTAACTGTGTGTATATTAACCGGGTAACTAGTTATATGTTACACGATGTATTTCTAATTTGGCGGCGTTAATTTAAACAGTTTAACGAAGTTATTTCCAAACGTTAGTTATAAAAATATTTATTCATTCGAACACGTTCGAGGTTCCGGAACAAATGAAACAAATTTACGAACAACCGTTTAACACAATTACAAATTATGTTTTATTCCTCACCATAAAAGAAAAACAATTTACGCTCATTTTTCGATCTCGATTTTAAATAATTTCACATTAAATATAACATTGTAATGCTTTCCGTTGTTCATATAAACCGCCTTTTCAATTCTGGAAGGCAATTATTATAACCAAGTCGAAGTTCTATTTTGCACAATAATTTCAAATTATTGTTTATTTTAAAACGTAATAAATGTTTTGTATAAATAAAGAATAAATAACTATATTATAATAATTATATACCTATACTTATTCGCCATTTAATTAATAAATTATATTATTATAATTTTGACGTAACTTTTAGTCGAGTAGCTTCTTACCAATTTAGTTTAGTCTTTAATCGACTAATTTTTAACTTTACTTCGTGAAAATGTTACATAACTAAAATCACAACTAGTTACAATTTTATTTTGAATAATCGAATTTAAATCGGAAAGAAATATTGACCAACTTGCCCAGCCTTGACCAGAAGCTATTAAAATAATTGGGAATGTCCTTAGTCACTAGTTTCATACGAAAGCAAAACATATAGACATAACATATACTTATAGAACACATAATTCGACTAGAGCCGTGTTGAACGAGAACACGATGGGAAAGACATTTTTTGAAGTTAACCTAGGAAAACGTGGCTAAATAGAGATGTAGAAGAAGATTCGTATAGGTTAGAATAGTATACGAGTTGAGAGAAGCATTTTTAAATCGACGTAAATTGTGAGAAATAAATACACATTTCCAGAGAGTATTCGACGCTAGTCAGGAAAAACTTAGGTTATGTTATTGTATATGGTTTATTAAAATGACCAACCAATTCAATAAACTAACATTTTGTAGTATATACGGTTCGTAAAGACGACCTTTTATTTTCACTGATGATCGTAAATCATAAGCGTCCAATGATTTAGTTCCCACGAATCACGGACGTCCTATTCATTCATATACGCAAATATCTATACAAGGAAATTGTTTTAAACGTACCTTTTTTACATTAACGCACACTTGTAAACCGTTATTGTTCGTTATTAAATGCGCCAAGTAAACTAATTCTTTTCTCGATTCGGGTTCTCCAGAAAGCACCATAATATTGGGCACGTAATTTTTGACGTGATGCCGAATAGCGTCAGCTCTATACGTGTTTTCTATAACAGTTTTTATCTGCTGCGTTTGCTTCGAAGATCCCCAATTAATAACTTAATGTAAAAACAATCGTAAATAACTGACGAAGGCGCAGGAACATAACGTCTACTTTATAATAATATTCGCGAGTTATAATTGACTACATACCGTCGTTCTTTCCAGCCGCAACTACGTATAAAACCCATATAACGCATCCAACAATTACCGTCATTGTTTTGTCGATAAATACCATAACTGTAAAACAGATAATAGCTCCTGCCAGACTTAACCACTTGTTATAAAACTGAAAACGTCGGGAACTGTATTTTATTATCACGAATATTACTTTTTATAATATTTATAGCGAATTAGTGGTCGATCAATTGTTGGACGGTACCTTATACGACGGTCTCCAACCCAATGGTTTAAAATGCGCGACGTGAAACGTACAGAAATTTATCAACGCGTACGCGCATAAATAAATGGTTGAAATGAACGAGGCGATTGCGTTTAATTCACCTGCAGTAATAACAGAAAAAATACGCGTACATCGAAAGTATTTAAAGATCTAAATGTTCGATTAATAATTACATATTTACAAAATATATATATATATATTAAGATATAATGTATAATCGATTTTATTACCGACGCAAAGAAATATCGACGATATTATAATGGCCAATAAGTGAGCTCGAAACGGTTCGTTCGATTTTCCGTAACCTTTTGATAAGTATTTAAGAAACGGATAAATGTCATCTTGACCCATTCTATGTAAAATTTTAGGAACGGCTATTAAAGCCGTTAAAGCAGTGCTGAGCGTTGCGGCAAAACAACCGAGGTATATAAGATAAGGCCATAAAGATATTGTTTGCATCAACTGTAAATATATGATGCCAAAAGAACGATATTAGCCTTAAAAATACTTAAATAATCGTTATTACTTTCAAATATTGTCATTACAGATAAGCAAAAAGGAACATTTTGAACTTCAAATTCAATTTTATAAGACTTTAAAAGACCTAATCTACCTTATTCTTTATTGGCTTAATTACTACGTTATGTATATAATTATGTTTACATTTTCGTTGTGATATAATCCTTGGGAACAAGTTCTAAATGAACAATTTAAATAAAGTCCATTCTGAAGTTCATTTGGATCACCGCTTGCTTCTCTTAAAGAAACAGATCCTGGTATTACTATTAATACAACGTATGAAGTTATAGAAACAAGAATCGATAACAAAGTTCCTTTTGGTATTGCGGCACTTGGATCCTACGAAATCGCGATATTTATAATATTATAAATCGTACAGCTTTTCTATTTTTTTTTTTTTTGTATACCTTAAGATCTCCAGATATATTTGCTCCTGCTTGTATGCCTGTAACAGACGGAAAAAATACTGCGAAAATTGTAAAAAAAGATTGTTCGAAGTTGTCTTGTTGCTTGTAAGCCGAATGCCAGTTTTCTTTGAATGTTTTCGCTGGAACAAATAATTTAAACGATTTTAGTTAAGCGGAAAAAAACCAATCGGTAAAAAAGTTAAAAATTATTTTACCGCTGTATCCAGTGAAGCCTGACGCGGTTGCATTATCAGTAATCGGTTTAACAAATGATCCAATAATCACATCGAATATCGCGCCAACAATGAAAACAAGCAATACATTTTGAACCTTAAACAATCGATAATTTCAGAAATAATATTCACCGTTGATACATTTTATTCGACCAACTTTAGCTTCGTCATCCATGCCTAAGCAACAGAATGTTCCCAAAATGAATATCGCTATAATCCCCGTAACTGTAAATCCAAAATAGGAATCCAACGCGTGTATATTAAACGATTGCAACAATGATCTTAATGATAAACAAAATCCAATTGTATTTAACGCAACTGAAATTGAATTAGCTAAAGCCAATAATATTCCAATAGAAGCTCCAAATTCTGGTCCAATAGATCTAGAAATAATAAAGTATAAACCCCCTGAAGGGATCATAAACTTTAGTGCATAAATATAGGTGTATATTGATATAATTTATCCATTTTTAAACGAAATAGAAAATTGCAAAACGCGTATCAATTAATTATGTGTATTTATACGAAGCGTAAACTAATTAATTATTAATAGAATTTCGTCGTTAGACATTCGTGTTTTTTTAATTTTTTAAAATTAAATTTAGTATAGCGTTATTGTATATTGGTAAAAAGATGTTGACGCATTATGGGACGAACACATACGTGATTTAATTTATTTTCGTTCTAACAATTTTATTTTATTATCATTTTATTATTTCGACAAGTTATTTTTTAAATGTATATATGTAGATTGTTTTGAGACAGAAACGTAATTAAATTTGAAGTACGTGTTTGAACCAATTCTCCCAATCAATAAATATATTGTCTGTTAAAAACAAACAATCTAGATTAAATTATTGAAAGACTATAACAAATCGAATCTCAACAAATTATTTATATTATCGCCGATGATTAAAAATATAACGACTCAGACTTTTATCAAGCTAATTATATTTTACATATGTATATACATTTGTTTCCAAAAACTTATCTCAATGAACGTCAGAATTACTACGAATTACGCTATATATTAAACAATATTATAAAAAACACGTAACGTTAAACGTTATTAGTTTTCAATAATTGAATACCTGACTATTCATACATAATTAAACGACTTGCAACACAGTATTTTTTATCGAAGCATAGTCGGTTTTTGGTATAATTTTCAAAAAAAAAAAAATCCGTGATTTCGAATTTTAACGGTCTATTTATTTAACGTATTTATTTTTATATTTCTATTAATTTTAACGGGATTTATATATATTTAAAAATTGGAGTCTAAACAAGTCCCGAAAATCGGTCCAAATATAGTTTGTTTTTATAAAATATATCCTGAAAATGGACGCTCCTCGTAAAATTACTTTGAATTTAAAACATTTTTAAAATCGTTTCTAAAAAATTATGTTATGTACGTAATAAATAATCCACCGTACCTCCTTTCACTCGTCCATTAGTGCTAATAGCTGATAACGAAAAAGTAGTGATGAGTATAATTATAAGTGATACAAAGATAATCGCGATTGAATCGAATATGCCAGCTTGTCCTACGATCCATGGTAATCTCAAGAAGAGCATAACACCCCAAATACTTAGTAGACATGGATTCAGCACACCTTCGATCCATCCTAATTTTGTACCTTGGTCAGTATTTAATTTACTTTCTTCGTCGTAAACAATTTTTTCGTACGATTGAATCTGGAAGATACATTATGGATTCGCTATGTTAATCTACTAATTAAAAGTGTTTAGACACTAATAAAGTAATCATATACAACCATATATATATATATATACGCATTAATTAATATTTTTATAATATAAAAATGATACAATTTTAAAATCGAGTAATATAAATTTATCTAGATTTTTTTCATAAATGTAATTTTTAACTGTTAATGTTAAATGTGTGAGATTTTATACGATTAACCATAAACATTTATGCTATAATAAAAATCGTATAAAAATGACTCGAAAAATTATCAGTTTGATTGGCAATTAATTACAATTAGACATTAATGGTCGACTAATATTCGTGGTTACTACTTTAAATTTTAAACGCTAATCGATAAATTTATACATCAATTATTATTAATACACTATACGTAGATTCATATATATAAATATGTGAAATTCATATAAGAAATGTTAGTTATACAATCTATATGTTTACAATCTTATATAATATATATTAATGAGCGTTAAAAAAATACATTTAGATAGACGAGAGAAATTGGAATAATTATACAAGTTTTTAAATGATTCTCAAATGTACGATTGTACATGGCTTTGCATGACTTAAACCCAACACTGTCGACGTACTTCTAAATATTATAATATATAGTATCAGCTTTGGTCATTCAACAAATATGTAGAGAAAATATAGACCGTTAGTGTAACCGTTAAGTTAAACACGACTGTCAAGAACAAATCATTTACGACGAATAATAGATGTACACATATGCGTATAGAAGTGGTCATTCATATCTAACGTAAGTATGACGAAAAACAGTTGTTTATAATAACTGAATGTTTGACTGTATGTGCCCTTGAACATTTTTATCTTAATATCCTGTAACCTAATTGCAAAACTAATATTTTAATATAATATACGTCATTAGTATTATATATATATATATATATATATATATTGATTTAAAACATGATTTACAGATATCTTGAAATGTGATAAACGCAATTGTGCATACGTGTTTGAAAAAACTACCTTTCAAAATTAACAAAACCGTAACATTTTTTAAATCTTCGTTTTATGGTTTATTATATAGATTTAATACCAATATACTTGTAAGTTTTAACATACATTGAAGTAACTGACAGTAAAGTTAACCGCTACTTTCGTATTATATTATCAAATTATGTTATTCCAATATTTCCTATATCAAAATATTAATTTCTATGTATTATAAATTACGAGTAATAAGATCGTTTCGTTTTATAATTAAATTATTAACTCGACAAATTATATTTACCTGGTTCGTCCACGGATAACATTTTAATTTAACGTCGGTTCGTTCAGTCATATTTTTTCAAACTACAAATATTTATACGTATATAAAATTAATACACTTTTCGTATGATATAATAAACTTATTTCGAGAAAATATTTTATTTAATTATTATTAATATTTTAATTATAAAATTCAAACGGTTTTACTTAATAATTTGTTAATAAAAACGTTAATTATATTATTATTATTATTATTATTATACTTTCACGCACGTTTATAATAGTCGAATGGAAAGCGTAAAATATATTAGGAAAAATTAAAAAAAACTGTACAAATAGTTACAGACGGTATATCTTTGTGTGGTAACTGAACTTGTATAAAAAAAAATTAGTTCGACTTCTACCGAATAATATTTAACTATGGGTGGGGCTAAATTATAGTACAGTGGTACAATAATTCAAATATCGTAGTTAATAAATAATAATTAAATTAAAATATTTTAAATTAGCAGCGAAACGAACGTTTACGTCGACTATTTTAAAAACGTATTAAATTGAACACAATACAAAATTATAATAATTGAAAACCACATACACGTGGTTTTTGTTTTGGTAATATTATTTCAATATGTTATCGGGTACGCGTGTGCATGCACTATACATATTATGTATATATTACAACGACGTTGTTGCTATAGAAATTTAAGTTTTTTGGACTATGCGTGATCGATGATAATTTGACGCATTCTTCAAATAGAATTAAGTTGCACAAGTTATTTTCGAATAAATAATTGAATTTCGTTTCAACGTAAAAATAAAATAATAATAGTATTAGTAGAAATGATAAGCTGCGATTCAGTTAACAACGCTATGCATCAAGGACGTGATTATGTAAGTACTTTAAGTTATCTGTATAGAAATTGTGTGTAAACAAAACTATACGCCATAAAATTTTATTAGTATCAATAAATTGATTTTAATGTACACCTAAAAGGTATCGAAAATATAATGCCGAATATAACTAGATTTATTACGGTAATATTATATTTTTAATTCTGAGCGAAGCGTAGATGTAAATGGTTTTACAAATTTTTTTTATACGAACATTATACTTTTTCGTATTGTACAAATGTTCCGAGTTTTAAGTTCCACTCCACATTAGGGTAATAAATCTTATGTAGTTTTAGTTGACACGCGTTTTTCGATTTCCGTAATTGTTTGTATTAAACTACCGAAAACATTACGAAAGAAACACTAGTGAAATTGTCGACACGTGGTTTTTTACCAAGCCGAATTTTCACTATAATATTTCGAAACGCGTGAAATGTTTACTAGTTATTTATTCTAATAATATACGTACATTGTTGTATGCACGCATAGAGAGAGACGTGGTGAAAAGAAACGTGGAATCTCTGAATGGAGGGTCAGATTGGAATATAAAAGCAGCAGGTAGGGAGAATTGGAGGATTGAGTATGTGGCGGAATGGCCTTAGTGGTCGATAACCCTTCATCCCCAAAAGAAGAATATACGTACAAAAAGTATTTTTAAAAATAATTTTTTAAATTTTAATAATTTTCGTTTTTTACTTTAAAAATTAATCAAATCATAACTTTCCGGACCAAAATCCTAAAAATGAAATACGAAATTTACCGTATAATATTCTGACAGTCGTTGAAATATTTTTAAAAATATAGTCTTTGTTATTACCAGAAAATGTGTTTAAATCGATTCGTTAACAGCTAAGATTACGCACGGAGGCAAACGGATAACAAATATTTAGATCATTATATCAGATATTCATATAAGGCACGTATTCGGTTCCCAACAATTGAAAAAACACGAAGATTAAAAGTAAAAAAGAATAGGAAAAAACATTAACGAAATTTTAGTAGAGTTATTTTAGGTAAAGCGTTACAAAATTTACATAAACTTTATAACGTACTTTATACGTGCCAAGAAAAACTAACGAATCGTCGTACAAATATTAAATAAAATAACTCGGAAGAGATGCGAATTCGAAACAAAATATGGTAATATTATACCATAAGGACATAATTATACATCGGTTGCTACTTATTTTGGCTTATCTTCCCTAGCTGAGCGTAGACATGACGCAGGCATTTAGATTCCTTACAGGGTTATTGAATAATAAAGTTGGGTCCTTCTTTCGTTACTTTATTTCAAGGTACCATCGCGTTCCTCTCGATCCTACTGCTCCTTTCTATTGTTCCATATTCTACCGCCAATTATTCGGCCAATGAGCCTTTAAGGAGATTAATGTCGAGCGCCAACGCGGATCGTTCAGTGTTTTAGTATAATTATTTGCGCGTGTTAATGTTAATGCTATACATTTTAAACGATGTAACATAAATGGTTCTATGCACTTATGTATAAAAGGGCATTTTCCGTTAAATTAAATAAATAATATAATTCGTATATAAAAAATTAGGCGTTTTAATCGCTAAACACTAATTACATTCGATTTGAATTTACAGGAAAAAAAGAAAAAACAAGAAAGAAAAAAATCAATCCTCTATTTAATAGAGAATTATTTAAAAACGGAAGGGTATGAGATTAATTTACCAAAAAAAAAACGTTTTTATATTATTAATTATCATTGTATTATTATCTAACAAAAGTAGACGTTAACTTATAAAAGATAATTTTTGTTTAACTTTTTGACACAAATAGTTAACTTACGTTGACATTAATTTAACGTGATACTGTAGTGACAAAATTTACCAACGTATTAACGAATTGTTGTACAACTATTCAATCGATACGCTTTATTTTTTAATAAACTTGTAACTAAACATAATTACAATTTGTTCTCGATATTCAAAAATTAAATTAAATTTAACCAAGTTAATTTTTCTTCCGAATTCACTGAAACTAAACTAGTTTAAATTAAAAAATAAAAACTTGCCCAGCGTTGCTGAATATACGTACTTATATCGATTCGTTTTAATTTTTTATTAATTTGTTTTATCGTTTTAATTTCGTTTTTTTTTATTTAACCTTAATAATTGGTTAAATTTTTAATACAAAAGAGTTATAATTTGTATTAAATACTGTATTTTGATCGTAAAAATACTAATAAACAACGTAGTTTTAATAACAGGTACGGGAAAACGGCATCAGCTTTAGTAGAAGAAGCTTGTTTAAATACGTGCCAGTATGCCGTTTGCGATAACATAGACTTAGATACTATTCTAATCGAATACGAAAATTATTATTATTTACGTTATCAAAAAAAACCGAAAATTAGTAAATCGTTGGATGTTACTAAAACTTCAGATATTCGTCCTATTAAAAACAAAAACAAAACCAAAACTACCAAAAACATTAAGTCGGGTGGGCACTCACGAAACGACGTGCAATCACTAGATACAAATTTTATGACAGTAACTCCTATTAATAGTTCGTGCGATGACATAGAACACGACTATTTGTCGCCTTCTATCGACCTTAACTATTGGAAAGACGAATGGCAAGTTTATGCAGAAATGATATCGAAAGTAATCGCGTGGAAACGAAACGTTGCCCGAAAATAAAACGCCTTTAAATGACCGTTATTTTTTTTAGGAAATTCTAGTGACCAATCCAAATGTTAAATGGTCGGATGTTAAAGGACTTTCGATACCAAAAAAACTATTGAACGAAGCAATCGTATTGCCGATGAAATATCCAGACTTATTTACTGGACTTTGCTCCCCGTGGACTGCGATGTTGTTTTATGGCCCACCAGGGACAGGTGTTTTATTGATAATTTGTACAGAATAATAATTTTTATCATAATAAAGAATTTAAGAATAATATATATATATATATACATATCCAAATCTGAACAGGAAAAACATTGCTCGCTAAAGCGGTAGCGACTGAGTGTAAGACTACATTCTTTAACATTACGCCAAGTACATTGGTCGCTAAATGGAGAGGGGATTCCGAAAAGCTTATTAAAGTTATGTTCGAAATGGCAGAACACATGTCACCGAGTACAATATTTATCGACGAATTAGACACGATAGCGTCAAAGCGTATTGATCACGAAGCGTCACGTAGAATGACATCTGAAATATTAATACACATGGATGGTCTTTTAAGTTCAAAGAAACGAATTTTTTTGCTAGCTACATCGAATCATCCTTGGTAAATTAAAAAAAGCTCTATCTCTATCGCGTATACTAATACTACAAATCATGTTACACGTTACAGTAAATACTCGAAATCAGTTAAAATTAGAATTTACTAGGAAAAATCAATTATACCTAAGAGTTTTCTGAAAAACCAGTTTTTAATGGGTGCACTTAGTTTTTTACTAAACTTTTAATAAAATGAATTTTTATTCGTAGTCTCGCAGTAAATACGAATTTTACTTTCATCGTTTATTATATCGCGATACTACTCATTTTAAGAAACGATCTATTTTAGGTTCATAAATGTATTAAATGTATATCGTTTAAACATATTAATAATGTATCGCTACATAAAAAAATATATTATTTATTTATTTATATTTTTAATGTATGGTAAATTATCGTGGCATTTTTATATATACTTTTAATATTATTAAAAATGTCCAAATTGTATTTATAATATATGTAAATGTTTACTGTGATATTATATGTAAAAATTAGATTTGACTGAAAGTTTAGTAAGTGCTAGATATATAAAATAATTCGGATTTATACCAAACCCATAAAAAAACCAACTAGTGTATCTAGTTAAGATGAGTTCTTTCGAAAACCCTTAAGTATGATTAGATTTTATTAGTAAATTTTAAGTTTAATAGATATAAATAAATATTATAAAAATATATAAAAATACAGATTTTTACTCGCGTAATATATAGATAGAGATCGTGTAAATTTATCTAATATTTAAATCACCTATAAATTCGTCATGAACAGAAAAGGGATTACATATCCATATATTTATTCGTATACAACTGTTATATTAGCAATTGATTAAAATCTACATTATTTTATTGCTTACTAACATTAAAAAAATTAATAAAATACACGTAATAAACGTTGTACACGTAAATATTTATATTATTAATAATTACGCGGACAATTTTTCAGAATAATTAGTTTGACTGTTATATTACGATTTAATAAAAATGCCGAGTTTCCGTTTAGTTTTAATAATTTCTACGTATTCCTAATATTTGTCTATGAACAATAATTTAAATAAATTTAAAAGTTTATTAAATCGCACGATAAAAGCGTTAAAGACAATTGTATAATAAAATTTCTATTACATTTTACGCTTGTTAAAGGCATAATACAAATAAACAAAGTCGAAATTATTATTAACAAATAATAATCTACGCCTAATTAATAATTTATATTAAGCAATCGATTTTGGAAAAAAACGATTAGTTTTAAATATACCGAATAATATTTTTGGCTTTGATCATTGTAAACATAAAACATGTACTATGTAACTATTTATAATATATAACGCGGTCTTCATTTTTATTTTATTTGAATTCTAAGGGAATTAGATCCAGCAATATTTCGTCGTCTTGAGAAACGTATTTTTATAGATTTACCAGATGCTTTAGCTAGAAAAGATATGTTCGACTATTATTTATCGGAGATGTTGCAAAAGAACAAATATATCAAATGCAAAATAGATAGCGATAATCTCGCTCAAGTAATATAAACCGTAAAATTATATAACATGTAACATAATTTTGAAAATAACAATAAATTTATTAAGGGGTTCTCTTTTAGAAAACAAATGGTTATTCCGGTTCGGATATAAAACTCGTGTGTAAAGAAACGGCTATGCACGCTATGCGAGTAATATTCAACGCGTTGGAAAACAAATCCAACAATAATATCGACTCAATTATAACGACTAAGGACGTGGACGATTCAATTTCAAAAATTAAACCTTCGACAACTAACGCCGATAATAATAAGTATAAAGTCTGGCAGTTACAATACGAATCCAATTAAGTTTAACCAATAAGCGGATACCCGTTAATCTAAATTAAAGAAAAACACGTACGAAACCGTTTCGCGTGTTCATAAGTTTGAAATAAATTCCATTCATTCGAAACGATAAGCGAAATTTCCGCTATTTTATAATTATATAGCGATTGGTCGGACTGGATACTCATTAGGGTTGGTGAGGGGAGGTCCCCGACAGGATAAAAGTTTACTTTATATTATTTTTATTTTGTCTAAAGGAAGATGTAAATGGACGGCACCTAACGAGGTGGGGGGACTGTCCCGTTACCTCCCGTCCATTCTTAACACAATTTAAGATTGTATTCTTCTTTGTTTTCTTAAACCAGCGGACGTAAATGGCGTGGCGTGTCAGTCGATTTTCCTGACACTTCCTACTTATTTTTTTTTAAATACGTTAAATTTTGTCAACTTAGATTTGATGTAAGGAATATAGTCATATGGTGGGGGAGATAGTCCCGTCAAGGAAGATCGTTTTTATCGTCACGTTTTGTAAACAATAAACCGATGGCGACCCATTGTCCGAGAAGTACTGCTCTCGAGCTTTCCGGACAGCGAGTGTATAGTGCCGATTTATTGTTAAAGAAAAAAAAGGGCGAGGGGAGAGGTTAAGTACTACCCGGCTCAATCACCAGCACCACGTCGGAAGGCGGTAAACACCGCGGACAATAAACGTGTTTGTGGAGTAGCGGCTCGTGTCCCTTCGTTTATACGTCACGCTTATTGTATGGAGTTTTGTTGCGTGGTCTGTCGTCCCCACCGTGCACCGTTCGGATGTCGATTGTACGTTTTTTCATACAACGAACGGTGGCACGCTCGTTGACTGGATAGCAACGTTGTTTTTCAGACATTCCAGCCAACTAGCGCGCATATCGCCGGAATAATAAACGAAAAACAACAAACTGTACCAAGAGCGTATTAAACCGCATATAACAGCGGGCCAATAATAATACGCCACGGCCACGTCACGCCACACGCGGCCACCTGTTTTAACCGCAACTTCGAAACGAATCGTTTATACAAACGGAACTTCCGATTATCCGAACCTTCGTTACACGAATTCTCCTCTGCTGTCCGAACGTAGGCACACTCAACCGGTACATTGATTTTATCGTGGTCGCAATTTACTATTTAGTACATTACGCTCCACCGTCGACTCAAAAGAAGGTGGCATTTTTTATCTCAAAAAGAGATCTTTTGTTCTAAGTATACTACCAAATTCTAGCGTTAGCTTTTTTTCACCCTCAAGCTAAATTGTCACTAGTTGGTGACTTCTTCGTGTAATTTCACCGTCATTTTTTTCCTGTTTTCTTTCATCACATATTCTTATTGCACTGTGTAGTACAGATTACAAATTTCCTTATAATAATAAAAAAAGTACATTACGCGCACACACACACGTACGCACGTATATGTGCGTATAAATCGATATGCGACGAGTTTATTTACACGACGTTCACGCGCAGCTTAACGTTAATATTATGTAATTTAATATATGTACTTTAATATATGTATTTTGCACACGCGTTGTACTCGTACGTTACGTTAATACGATCGTAATTCTAATACCTATGGTTAAAAAAGTGATTTGACGGGGCGTTTTAATTTTTCCAGCGCCCTGTCTTGTTACGTTTCCCACAGTGTATACATCTTTGTATCTAAAACAGCGCTCTACTTCGACTCCTCTAATAAAACGTTCTTACGGTGGAACAAAAATTTAAAACTCGCTAAATTGGGCACAAGGTGGAAACAACCAACGTATTTTTGGCTCATATTTAGCGTAGAAGATAGATAGTGGTGACGAAGAAGTGAGAAAAATGAATATAAAGAATCAAAATCTTGGCAAAACTACGAAAACGCGGTGAAACGAAACGAAGCTCGAACGAACCAATTTCTGTTTCCACTCATTTCACTACATTTTTATTACCTAAGAACAAATGATGTTTTTAAATTATGACTAGTTGATTAAAGGAATAAACCCCAATTACAAATTGCGCTTAGCCTCTAATATACTTCATTTATGCATAAATGATTACGAATATAGTAATATACGTCATGATTTTGCGTAATTCGTGTACATTGAGTAACTGCTCGTTGTTAATTAACGAGCAATTATCCACGCGAGCAGAAAAGCTAATAAATATTAAATTAAAAAACTAAACAAAATATCGATCTAACTACCCGCACAATGGACATAATTATTCTATATTATATGCGTAATATATATGTATTTATAAAATTAATGGCAAACCTTCGATTATTTGAGCATTGAGTGGTTCACTGCGAGATCAATGAACCAACATTTAAAACGACATACGACTTTAATTCACCCAATACAATAGTTGTTTCATAACATTCAACAACATAGAATTATTCTTTCTATAATAAAATCCAAAAACAAACACACCTCTACAATTGTTCATCTATAATTTATGTTTAGACGCGTTTGGTAAATTTTCTTTGTTGATAAACATTAGCCGGATGTCACCTAATCATGGTCGGGATACTCGTAGTTTTTTCATTCGGTTCGTTAATCAATCATGTAATTTACGTGCCAATACATCCGTTGACTTGCATTCTTATATTTTATTATTAACACAACATTCGAGAAAAACGAAATTTTATGATTTTTTCTTTCTACGTTTTTATATATTTCTTTTATTTTGTTATCCGACTTGAAAAAATACGTCGATAGTTTATATTAGTCAGCAGCAAACCAATTGATCATATATACTGCTTATACTAAAAAATAGTCGGTTCTCTGCAAATTTATGTAAACATAATACTATAAAATTTTAATTAAGGTAACAATGCAAATACTTACATATTGAAGTAAATTAAATCGTTTACAATTTATAGCAGCACCTGGTATTACGTACAATACAGACTTTAATCTAAAGCGCAGATAAAGAAAGTTATTTGTTTATACTTGAAAATTGATTTTTTCGAGTTTCAACAGTGTAATTTTATGATAATGGAATTGTATCTAATGTCAATGGCATTCATACTACGCAAATTGTTATTAAGTTAAATTAAGATAAAAATTTCTTATTAGAAAACCAATAAACTGTAAACATTATTATGAACCATTTTATATTCTTGTCGCCATGTTCTAGTAGATTTAGGTATCATCTATTTTTATACATTTCTTTATCGATGGTTAAAAACATTAACGAATGTACTCTACTCGTTTGACCATGTTTTTGTGTTTTTTTGATTTACCGGTATGTAAATATGTAAAATTTCTTAAAATTATCAGTATTTTTTATAATTAAAAGTACTGTTATTAAAATTTATATGTAAATATTTTGTAATATTATAAACTGAATGTCTTTACATTTTTTGCTTTTTAAAAATGTTTGGACTTACCAGTACATTTAGTGAGTTTTTCCCTACTTCAAATGTATATTATTTTATTTGACTTTATCCAATGTTACGAAGTATTTATTAAGTATTATGAACACCTTTTAGTACCCAATGGGGAACATATTAATCTAGAATTTCAGAATTTCAATTAACATACATTTTTTAAAATTACTCTTTACACGTCTCGATAATAATTAAATTGTATTTTTAATTTGCTTTCTTGTATGTACTAGTATAATTTTAATAATATTAATTATTGGTTAGATAAAAACTACAATTTTGCAATAGATAATTTTCGTTGTAATAATTGAAACATTGTAAAAGGTATTTTTACAATGCTAATATTATCCATATAAATAGTTTAATTAGTTATAGTAACATATATATTCTTAATTTGGCGTTTGAAATAAATATTAAAAATCAATATCAAATTAATATTAATATCTTATCTCAGTCTGGACAGTTTTATGAGTCTAACATTTTTAAAATATTTATTTGATATAAGAAATTATAGTAAGTAAAGATAATCATTATTTACTAACTATGGTCAAGAATAATATTCATTTACTCCAAAAAAAAAATAGTATTATAAAATATATAATAAATCGTGAAAATTGATATTTTTGATAAGGGTATTTATGGTCAAGAATAATATTCATTTTCTCCAAAAAAAAAAAAAAAAAAAAATAGTATAAAATATATAATAAATCATGAAAATTGATATTTTTGAAAAGGGTATTTATATCATAATGTAAATCAAATTAATTTTCATTTGAATATATGCAAAATGTAACTTTAGGAATAATTTAATTAAAAAACACGCATTATAAAAGTATAACGTATTTTTTACAATTTTTCCCCTAAATTAACGATTGTATTTAAAATGCAATTAAAAAATACTTACCAGTAAATAAATATCAGACATGATGGTTTATAAACATAATAAATTGAAATTGGCAAATTTATTATAACTGTTATAAAATAAATTTTATGAGAATAATAATTATTTATATTTTATTTTTAAATCCATCGAAAATATATTTGAAATAAAATAAATATATTTTTATAATAGAAAGAAAAAAATTGACAATATTATGTATGAGGATTTATAATTTAATAATATACACTAAATAGTTTGGTTACTGTTCAGTAACTTTCATTTAAATTTAATTGTTGACCAAAATAACCTATTCATAGGTTTTAACAAAAAAATTCAATTTATTTACAGTTGCTTTCAGCAATTTAAAATTCATTTAAAAAAAACTAAAATGACAAAGGTCTACTATCTATTTATAATTATTACACATAATCAACATGTAGGTGTTAAAATACTTAATGTTGATTTTATGTAATTATCAGTTTTTGTCTTACAAATAAACACAATCACAATGTGTATTTTTTTTATATCTTATAATAGTAGTTTATTATTAAAAAGAATGATTAGAAATAGTACGAGGAGCATAAGGCGAATAAAATTTCGCCAATGATGATCCAGTCAAATAAAATTATGTTCAGTTGCGCCTGTAAGGATGGTATGGTTGTGCTTGGTTTGAGTTATAATTATTCGCTCTGGTTGGTCCTGGAGCGTTATTGTACGTCGCCGCCGGTACTCCGGCGGAAACGACTGGCATCACTACTGGGGTCACTAAATTATAGAAAGTTGACAATTTAAAATCCTAATTTTTTTCATTTTTCATTTGAAAAATGTATTACATAAAATAGACATAGAAAAGAATAGGCAACACTGCAAGTAGAAAAATTTAAGTGTATATATATATATATTTAAAAAATGGCCGACTTTCATAACTGAATGACATATTTTACTAGACTATTTGTATCAATAAATATGGGAATGAAAAATATAACTCTATATTTTAAAAAGTATGGGAACAAACACATTTACTTACAACTCGCAATGTCGCCCAAAAAAAAAAAAAAAATAGGAGGGGAATAAATTAATGGACACTCAAATGTTTGTAGTTTTTTTTTAATATTTAAACAATTATTATTATTATTATATTATTATTATATTATTTTTTGTTTTAAATCACGCCAAAAGCGACCTTCTACATCAATGAAAAAAACACTATCTGACAATAAATAATAGGATTTTTTCTCAAAATAAAAATTGTTACAGGCTAAAATATTAATAATAAAGCTCAAATTTGTTTTCACAAAATAATTAAACATTCATAAATAATAAATAAAACGAGAAATATATAAATAAATATCTATATAAATATTTCATAGCAATTTGGTCACAGGTTAAAAAAGTTCTCAATCGTGTCCTATTCGTCGAATATATAAAATGTCTTGATAAAAAAAATTCAATAATTAAAACAAATTCTTATTTAAGACCATAACAACTGTAAACCTAGACTTATTTTGTACAAAAAATATGCTTATAACTCATCACATTTAAGTCATTAATTCTTTAAAAATATAGTTTTGGTAAGAATTATTTTTTGAGAATTTTCCCAAAAAACAAAAATTATTACTAAGAAAATGTCATCCTATAAGTAAATACAGATAAATATTATTTTTAAGTTTTACCTACTAATTGTGTAATCTTATGTTTATTATTTTATTTTAAAAATAGTGACTTTATAAAAAAAACCAGTAACTTCCAGGACGAGCTCTTGTTA
>JAIPRN010000302.1:0-53499 GCA_025469175.1 Geopemphigus sp. TES_GeoC_2020 | reverse complement strand
TATATATATATATATATACATAAATATGTATGTATGTATGTGTATATAAATATATTAAAAAAAAGACAAATAGTCAGGACAAGATATTTAAAGTAACCTTGACTTATTCATTAAATAATTCAACTTCTACTTAAAAATGAAAACAACACTTAGTTTTTAAACGATTCGAGAATCTTCCTTAAGCCTGTATGTACATTAAATTTTTTTTACCAATTAATCAGTCCAGTGGTTCTTTAGCTATCTATTACAATGTGATTTTTAAAAGTAATTTTATAAATCTAAGAGCTTGAAATTTACCCGAATTTTGTTAATATTATTATTTATATTCCTTAACCCGATTCCCTTCACACTAAGTTATAAAATAATTATATTCGAAATATTTTAGATGTACTGCCTAGTCTCACTTTTGGTTTCACCTTAAAAAACATGGTGCCGTTACTTTTTTTTACTTAAGACCAAAGAAAATAAACTATGATAACAATTGTCATATGTCTAAAAGAAAAAACAGGCTAAATTAAATATATAATAATAATAATAATAATAAAAAAAATCCATAGAATCTAGGGACATAATAATCATTACGCTAAGTTCCATATTTTGTTATTCGAGTATAAGTTAAATATTATTATGTAGTAATTATAAATAAGTTGTATTAATATAGATATTTAATATATAATTCTATTATATACGTAAAAATTACAAATATTAATCGATACTATAATATTCCTAATTTTTTTTATATAAGTTATATTATTTTTAATTGTTTCGTTATTATAATAATTGTGTTACCCAAACCAGTGAATATTGAGAGAAGTGTTAATTGAATTCAATCAGTCATGAAGTGGGCCATTCTTTAAAGTCAAACGGCTTACCATACCCACCGCCAGACCCGAGACCAGCGGCTGTGCCATCCGCCCCTCTATAAGTTTGGCCTGCGCCATAGCTGGTCGAATCCTAAAAATATAATTTACTCAAATATTATCCTATAACAAAATATAAAACTATGTATCTACTAAACACTACTACTACTACATCAATTACTACTAATTACAAAATTTTAAATAAAAATACAAAAATAAAATATAAAACAAGCTGGCTTATAAAATAATACGTACATAATTTAAAGTTAGTTTATAATACAAAGTAGAAATCATTTAAATAAAAATTAAATATTTTATTATCAATTAGACTTATTAAACAAATTGTTTATTTGTCTACATACATAAATGCGAATGCTTTTATGAATAACAAAAATTAATATATAATAACAAAATAAAGATGTTTGATTAAAATTGAGAAAGAAAAGTAATTAATGTTTAATAAAATATATTAGGTAATTTATTTGTAAGGAACAAGTGCAAATTGTACGGCTATGGTTTTTAAAAAAAATATAATTGATTTTTGTTAACTTTTATATATATCTAATTCAAATCAAATTGATTATAACAAAACTATTTATATTATATATGTGTTAAAAATATACATAATATTAAATAACATTTATTATAATTATTACTATCCTTTTATTTCAAATATATATGACTTTATAATTGTATTTTTTAAATGTTTACAATGTAATAAAAAAATGTACTTCTATAAATCATTAAAATTCATAAAAAAATATTTTTTTGAATTGAAATTATAAAAATTTAAGAGTTAATAAATACCTTATATATTTATGAATGAACAATACAATCCAATATATTAATAATTTAAAACAAGTTTCATTAAAATAAATAGCTTTGATGTTTTTGTTAATAATATATTTAAAAAAATTATTCCTATATAATTAACTATTAATACTGACTTATTAAACTAGTAGATTCAAAATATAATTATAAGAACTTAATTTATAATTCTCTTTATGAAGATTAACCATTTATTAATAAACAAATAGACATTTGTGCTAATTTTTTAATTTGTTTCATATAATAAAATAAAGTTACATAGCTAATAATTCTGAAATTAATTTTTATTTAACAACTTAAAACATTAATAAATAATAACAATAAGAAACTTGTAATTAAATTATTAATTTTATTCCGAAAGTATTCTCATTTTTAAATTATAATATATAATTAATAGGGCGCAAATTATATTATTTACAAACACACAAACTATATTATAAACAAGAAACAATTATAACAAAAAAAAAGTAAATATTTAAAAATACGATTAATTTTAAGATAAATAAATTAGTATTTGAAATATACTGTTATGTACTCAATTCACATTATAAAATATAACAAATCAATTAGTCTCTGTGTAATAGACTATTTTATGCGTATGTGTAATAATAATAATTTCCATCCATAGGTTCAATGTATAATATAATACAATATTTTATCAATATAAGTAATTTATATTTTTCATTATGCGAACCAAGTATATAATCTAATTTTTAATTTTGTGCTACATTTCATTATAATACTTACTGCTATAATAAATTTAAATATTTATAAATTAAATTTTTTTTTTGTACAAAAATTAGTTTTTACTTTTCAATACTAGAAAACATATTACAAAATTAATGATGTTTATGTTACATCCTATTTCAACCTTTGTCAAACATTACACAATATAGGATATTAATATTAAAAAAAAAAACTATTTTGTAAATTTTAACATTAATATTATTCTAATTATAATAATCAAACTTAAAATGAATATATTATCAATATCTCATGTCAGTTATTTTTCCAAAAAAAATTATAATATTGTATTTATAAATTACTTAAAAAATAAAACTTATAAAAATTCAAGAAGTCTACTTTATAAAACGATAGTTCTATTTAAAATGAATGAATCAGTAGAAGAAAATGCTAAAAATGAGAATCTATTCCTCATATCGGGTTAAACAATGAAAAAAACACGGTATATTAATCTTTGATTACAAAAAATTTGTTTTAAAACTAGTAAAACATATACTCAAGTCATCATTATGAGTTTTAATTTGCTTTTTTTCATCTACCACTGAATATGTATATGTAAATTAAAATTCTTTTAAGTTTTTTAGTATTTAAACCATACAATTTACATTGTCTTCATCTTAAGTTTCTAAATATATATTAAATAAATATAAAGGAACTAAAAATGCATTTTGCAATTATTTAAATAAATCATACCTGTTGATAGCCAGTGTAATTTCCATAGCCAGCATAATCACCAGCTTTTTGTGGGGCAGTTCCTGGTGGAGTTGGTCCAGTTGCTGGTGCTGCGCCAGCAGAACGAGAATACATGTCATCTGAAAATTATAAAACATATTTATAAAGAAATAATAAAACGATTTCATTCATTAAAACTACAGCTTACTTTGAGGTCCTGGACCAGTTTGTCCAGGAGGTCCTGTAGCTGCTGCAGGGCCATTCTGTGGCATATTCCAATTCCAGTTATTTCCATAACTTGATTGTGGCGGTGCTTGAGGTGCTGTAATACAATATAATATAAAAATATTACTTATACAATTTAATTTAATTTTACAAAAATTTAAATTTTTACCATATGATCCATATCCAGGTTGTTGTGGTGGTGCATAGTTTGAACCCCAAGTTGGAGGAGCCATTCCTTGACCTTGTGGTCCAGGTGGAGCTCCCCAACCTTGAAATCCACCAGGACCAGATGGAGTACCATATCCAGGATATTGAGATTGATGTGTAGAACTCCATCCTCCTTGAAAACCTTGCATCATATTTCCTGGGCCCATTGGTCCCATTCCACCCATGGGACCTCCCATTTGTCCACCTGGGCCACCCATACCCATTCCCTACAAAAATTTGTTATTAGAAACAAAATATTGTTATATTCACATTATTATTATAATTGTATAATTCATAATCAAATAAAAAATTAAACTAAAAAATACTGATTTAAAAAATTTGTTTATGCTTTAACTATTTACATTATATATTACTAGAAGTTTAATTTCTATTTATATACTCTTAAAAATATGTAAAATAGTATTAATAAAATTATACATACACCCATGGCTAAATGATTGTTTTGATTCATTCCCCATTGGTTGGCACCACCCACATCATTCATTTTATTAGAATCTCTAGGTTCAGCTTTTTTGATTTCAACCTGAAACATAATATTACACATCCTTAAATAATTGATTGCTTTACATTATCTAATAAATAAGTGTTTAAATAAATATAAGTTATAATTTACACACAGCATTAATTAAAAAAAATATATATATATATATATATTATATATCTATGGCTATAATATAAATGAAATTAATTAAAAATACGATAAATTATATTAATTAAATATATTGTTTTACTGTTCTTTCATTTTTAACATTAACTTAAAATCTATAAGTATGATTACATATTATTAAGAATATCATTAGAAGAACAATATTTAAATTATTGATATAATCGTAACATACAACAGTAATTTATATTAAATGATTCTAAATATATGTTTTTACAAAACAAATTAATTTATAAGTAAACGAATTATAGAATTCTATTGTAATTGTATAATAAAAGTATCAAATAGATTAACTACATAAATATTAAAGAAATTTTTAAAGAAATCATAATATATATTGTTAACAAAAACACATTCATACTTATTTCTTTATGTTAATTATCATTTATATTATATGTATATAATGTATATATCAGGCTATTTTGTATACATTTAAGTAACAAATAAAAAACAATTTTTAATAAATAAAACGTAAAATAGGTAACTTTAAATTTTAATTTTAAAAACTTTAGAATAAATCAATGTGAAAATACTATTGATTATTATTTAGCGATGAATAATAAAACTATATAAACAAATGGAGAATAAATATTTAAACGATTATTTCTAAAAGTTAATAGTTAATTTTTAGTTGTACGACTGTATCTAATATAATTAAATGTCACTTTAAAAATTTAAATCTACAAATATATATTATTTTATTATCTAGTTACAAGTTCTAACAAATGTTTATTTTTTAATAATCAAAGTTACCTACATTTACATTTATTGCAGCATTATTTACTAAAATAATAATACCTGTTTGCCACTAAGGTTGACAAAATGCTCCGCTACACATCTATCAACTGCATCATCATCTTCAAATGACAAAAATCCAAACCCTAAAAATACCATTTGTTATGTTGTGGTGATAAATGATAATTTAACACCATATTGAAGAAGACACTGCTGCCTAAACTATTTAATTCTAAAATATTTGATAAAATTAGAAATATAAACGATAATAAAAATGTAATTTATATTAAACTACAGAATAAAATAAATATCTAGCTTATTAAATTTTCTTGATGTTTTTTACTTGTTTCAATACCTAACCAATTAATATGGAAATTTTAATTACTTTAAATGTTTATTACATTACTTCATGTTTAATATTTACAAATAATGTATAAATGATTTTTGAATAAGACTGATTAATATTAATATTTAGAATATTTTAAATATACATACAACCTATACTAATACAGTTTTCTAATGGAAACTATTAGTTATAAATAAAAAGTTAATTCATATTAAATATCTTATAATATAAAATTATATAAATTATAAGTTATTTATTTAAAATAACCTAGATTTAAATAAATCTAATATTTCAATAACACATCAAATAATAAATAAAAATTGATTAATTAATGTCATATAATAGAAAGAAACCAGTTTTTAAATTGGCAGCAGTGTTAAAATAAACAACACATAATTTTAAATTGTTATAGTAGAAAGATTACAAAGTATGTAGGGATATGCCTAGACATATTTGAGGTAGGGAGGCGTTAATATATCCTTTTTAAAATTTATTAAAATGTTGATAAGATGCTGAGCACCCACTAGGCACACCCTTATAGTAGGTATATAAACAAACATAAATTATCAAACATTTAACATCTAAATATAATAAAACAATAGAACTATTAAGTACATTTAATTGAGAAACAAAAACAGATCAGTCATAATAAAAATTAAGAAATGTCGAAAAATATTTCATTATGTAATACATTTAAAACACTTAGTTCTATATATTTGTTAAACTGTAGAAGTAAGTCTAAATTATAAATTTCAATAAATAAAAAACTAATATTATTTATACAAAAGTAAAATTTAAAGAATTTAAATTATTAGTTTTTTGAAACATCTATATTAATTGACACATAATTACAAATTTTTTTTTAAAATTTCAAATGGAAATCTTAAATTTTATGTTTAATTTATACGTAACCCAAACATTTAAATTCTAAAGTTAATTTACATATATATATATATATATATTTGACGTATTATAATATTACTACAAGATATAACTTATGAACGGATTAATATTAAATTTTTGATTATAATTTTTGTTTGTTTAAGAACCTAAGTTAATTTTAAGTTAAAATAAAATAAGTATTTGCATTTTACCTCTTGACTTCTTCTTTTCTTGATCATACATAATAACTACTTCCATAACTTTGCCATATCGTGAAAAAAAAGTCCTTAAATCAGTTTCAGTTACATTAGAAGGCAAACCACCCAAAAACACTTTAGGATAGCTGGAACTTCTTTTAGGTTTTTGCAAAGTTCTTGGATTACATGGCTTTGGGTCAATCTATAAATAGTAATAGTGACATAACTTATTTATTTTTAATATAATCTAATTTATTATTGTTATACCAATATTGATACTTACAGTGCGACCATCCAAAACATGCGGTCCATTTTGAAGTACTACATTTACATTATTTGGATCTGCAAATGTAACAAAACCAAAACCTCTTGACCGTCCACTTTCACTATTCTTCATAACAACACAATCAATCACTTCGCCATATCTATTAAAATATCTTTGAAGACTTTCTAAAGTAAAAATAATTAATTATTTTTAAAATAGAATACTTAAACCTCAACTTTTAATTTGGGTTATTATAAGCTTATTAATACTTTATTTACCAGTAATATTATTACTAACATGAAATGTTTATTTAATACACTTTAAAATATTTACAAATTAAAAATATATTTGAAAACATATTAATTACCTTGTTGGGTTTCCCAGCTAAGTCCGCCCACAAATAATTTTCTGTAATAATTTAAAAAAAATATAATTTGCTATAAGAGTTAGTCAATAATAGTTTAAAATAAATTAGCAACATAATATATTTTTAATTTTAAATACTTGACTCAATTTTTAAAATTTATTTGTATACTACAATTCTACATTAAGTAATTTTTACACTAATTTGTCATTAATTTTAATCAATTAAATGTCAATATGTTGTATTATATTTAAAAAAACATCCGTATCATAATGGTATTTTTATCATCTACCATATTATTAACATATTAAAATGGTTATAATGTATATAATAAATATATTAGAATTTAAAATTAATAATAAAATTTATTAATATGCATAGATATTGCGGGCTAATTAACCATATGTTATTTAAAAAAATATTAGATACAAATGTATAATAGATGTAAAATGCATATAATATATAAGTACATAGGCATACTATATAATTACAAATGATTAAGTTGAGGTCTTATGAGAATAAGATTGGATTAGACATAAAATAACTTAAGATTTTACATAATATGCATCCTACTATATCATATTTAATTAATGTTAATTAAAAAAAATTAGATAAAATGAGTTAAAAACTGAGTATAGGTTAAATTAGGTTTTAAGAGTGTTAATTTTTATATTTGAAATTTTTATTCTATATAATAAAAACATTACTACTTTTTTACTCATTTTTAAGGAACTATTAAAGTTGCATTCAGTAGTGTAGCAATTTTAAACAGGTTATGTTTTAAATTATTGATCAGCAATTATAATTACAAATACCGTTATAATATATAGGTACAAGTATAACTATAATTTAATAAATAATAGATATATAAAACAATGATTAGTGTAATTTTTTTAAAAATTATTGATAATATAGGTATTGAAACGAAAACTAAACAATTGAGGGAATGTCTTAGAATAAGTATTTTTCTTATAAATATTATAATATTCTATTAAGTACTATTGTACATTTTGTGTATAAATAAGTATAATTACAATAAAATATATTTTATTGTCATAGTAAAATTTGCAAGTTAAAAACTTCATTATAATAAAAATTAAATATTTTAAAATGCGCATTAAAACTAATTAAAGGTCATGGAAGATGCTATATCATTTTTATAGTCTCTTATAGATATACTACTGGTACATGATTCAGATGTTTACACAGAATGCAATGTTTAAGTAAACATCAAAGGTATATACTTCGTAACATGGTATATCTTATTTTGACTTATGTATTGTCTTTAACTATTATTTATCATAATAAGACATTTTTGTAAAGACATGAAGTATTTGTTCAAATCATCCTATACCTAATCTATTCAATTTTTTATTTGCTAAATAAACTGACAATACTCTAACAAAAAAAATGTGCAGTTATAAATTGTCTAATTTGTATGTAATTTTTTTTCATTATTGAACTAAGTATATTCAGCAATTACAAATGTACAGTATTTGTGTAAAATATTATTATTTACTTTATAATTATCTATATTTTAAAAGATATAAAACTATCAATTTCAGAAACGAAAAATATTTTCATAGTAATATTCAAATTTTTATTTTCATTCCAAGCATAAATGATGATAACTATTTTACTGTCATGTTAGGCACACAAGAAATGTTTATTTATAAAATTTGATAACATACGTTTAATATGCTAATATTCTAAGATTATATTTTTTTTCTATAAGCCTTCCATTATCTACAAAAATTAATTTTAATAAATATTATATAAAACATTAACAGATAAAAATTGACGTAAGAAACAAACAAAAGTAATTTATTATAAGAAGTCAAAAACGTGATTTAATTTTTAAAAAATCTCAAATTCCACGAAATGAAATTGAAAAATCGAAGGAAATAAAAATAAAATAAATTAACTAAAGAAACGAGCGTTTTAATCAATTAAAATGTTGAGTTTAGTTTAATTTCCAGGACCAAATATATAAAAACGCATTTTCTATTTTTAAGAAGCCTTAAAGACATCAACGTTGTAATTGCTGGACAACACATGTCGCACAAATGTACACGTAAAACTAAGTTACACAATAAGTGAATAATTTATTATAGGTGCACGACATCGAATCGAAAACACACAAACTGACCAAAAACAATCTTATAATATTACAAAAAATGTAAAGGAAAACACAAAGCCAACGTCGCCGGTTGTCGAACTTACCCTTGTTCGTCCTCCTCTAATTCAGATTTGCCTCTCATCTTGTCGTGTTCTTTATTATATTATACAAAAATATAAAATCAAATATGTAAAAAAAAAACTATAAAAGTAAATAAACGGTAGTCAAATACGTGCAATAATATATGAAAATGTACAAAATTTTTAACGAACGACTAAAGCCTAATAGTTGTCCGGCTGTCGGACATTTAACATATCGTATCGACACAAAACACGACACGTCCGACGCAAAATGGCGTCCGCATTTTTTCTCTCTCTCCTAAAATTTCGGCATTTCACGATACGCGACGTTGTCGCACTCATGCAAACCGATTGTTTGTTTATACAACGTCTTTGACCACCCACATGGATGGTCATATTTTAGAAATTATAAACAAAAATAGGTTCATAAAACTTCTACTTTATAAGCCACAAATTATAAATTTTCATCTAAAATAATGGATAGCTGTTGAGATAATTTTAAATTAAAATTTAATTATACAAAAAACGAAAATTTACTGATAAAACGCGTCTTCGACACGATGGCAACATAGCAGCAATGCAGCACTCTCTGACGCCCGCTTCATATAGTAAACAGGCATCAAAACGTTAACGAAAAATAAAATTATATTAGCGTACTATTTGTTTGTGTGAATTTGTGTTATTTTCTTACTGTCTGTTACAGTGCAAGTAAAACATTCGTAATTTTCGATTTTACTATTTTTATTGTATTAAAACGTTCAGCTTCGGTTAGAACGCCCAGAAGTGTTCATTTTGCCTGTTAAACGGCTTGTGTCAACTTTAATACGACGTTTAATTTGCCGGCAATGTCTTCGTCAAACGTCGAATTGATCGATGACGACTCTGGGTAAAAGCTTTTTCGTAAATAATTTTGTTTTAACGTTATTTAATTAGCGTATGGTTAAGTATATTGCATTGTTTGCGTAATGCTGGTTTCGTTTCAGTTTTTTATTTAATTTATATAAAAATGTATTTTCAATGGATATTAATAGTATAATTATAATTCCTCGTGTCTTATGAATATTTTTATCCAAAATAACGATATTTTAGAATTATTATTATTTTGTGTATGCAGATGACGGCTAATTTAATCATTTTTAATCAAATGTTATTAAATGAAGTTAAGTAAATCTTTTTTAAATATTTAGGCACATACTGAATGTTTTTTGTAATAGGTAGCTATTATGAAATGTATTCTATTATAAAGACAACTTAAACATTAACTTTACATTTATTATATAAAAGGTATAGTTATGTGACATGTAGATAAATATAGATGTGTCATACTTAGATGTATTTTTTTATTATGAATTGCACAACTGCTTTTATACTATACTACTAAAATCGTAAGCAAATTAATTTCAATTAATAATTTGGTAGATATTTATGTCTTAAATTTACCAAAATATTTTATTTTAATTGATTGTTTATTACTGTTATATTTTTAATTATTTAATATACCTATGTAGGTAAATTTATTTATAAAGTGAATGATTTCATTAAAAATTATTAAAATGGTCTTATCTAATTATTATTTTTAATTCAAAAGTAAAAAAATAAATTATTGAGATTATTTTCTTTCAAAAATTGTTAAGTACTAAGTACACAATAAAAATTGTTTATAATGTTTTCCCTATTTAGAGACATTCAATAATTATTCATACCTAGTCATTTAGTTGTAATTATTTTTTTATTGACAAATATTAATACTTATTTTTATATTAAAGTTTACGCTAATTAATATATTTGTTTCATTCCTTATTTACAAGCAACAAGTAATGTCACATATTAATTAGGTATTTAAGTATTTATTAGAAATTTAAATAATTTGAAGAATAAAAAATGTTTATAATCTTGTTACATTGGTCTACCAATATTAATGTACTATTCATTTGGTACTTAAGAAGTGTTTTCATAAATGTTACTACTTTTTAATATTACAATGTAAGGAGTCAAATCTAAATTTTTTTAACTTATGAAAACCCTCTGAAATCTCCTCATTAAAATTCCATTCTCCTTATTTGGTTACAAAAACTATTTTAGAATTATGTATACTGAAGAGCCCAAGTATAAACGTTTGCGTTCAGAGGATGATGAGTCTCGCAAAATGAGTTTGACCAAAAAATCATTCAACCCAAATTGGTTGAAGTTTAGTATGTTCAAAGATTGGCTGCTACCTCATAAACTGCCAGATAAGGCCATATGCAAGGTTTGCCATTGTGTGTTGGTTGCTGGAAAAAGTGAGCTTGAAAAACACTTAGCCACACGCAAACATGAAAGAAACATGGAAAAAATCAATGGTTCCCCTGCTGAGCAAGGAGATGATATTGAAACATATACAATCATTTCAGGTAGAGTATCCTACTTGATAATTGATGTCTAGGCAATTGTGTGTTTTAAACTGTCCTTCAACGTACATAATGTTAAATAAATATTATTGAAATCATCTCAATAATTTGGCTTAATAGAAAATACAAAAAAGTAATCGTCTAATTTATAAATATTTAATAAATACACTTACCTATTTAGAGTTTAAATAAATCGATATTTTAATATAGTATAAGTAAGATAAATTATTAATATGTCATGTGTTTTATTTATTTATATAGTCTGTAAAATGAAATAATCGCGGTTTATCAATTTCTTTTGCTGTCTTATATTACTTTTTATTAGCCTAAACATTATTTTATGTCAAAAAATTAAAGTAAAAATATTCATCAATTAAAATTTAAATTAAACTCTTTTTATTCATAGATCTTAAATATAAATTATATTGTGTCATACTATATAACAAATATAGAAATATCAAGTAAAAGTTTAATGTTACTTGTTATATTAATGATTAATATTAAAACTTTCATTATAGATGTTAAATAATATTTTCTTGTTTAACGGTATATTTACTTTTTATTAATATTTGTATTTAGAATTTCTTTTACCATATACAATAATAAATAACTACATTTATATTACAAATTTTATTATAAAATTAATTTATTTTGGAAGAAATTATTTTTTTATAGTAAGTATTATTTTAGTTAAATTTAAGTAATGTTCAGTTATTTTATTTTCTGTTTAGAAATTAACTTCAATTTTTTTTATAAATATGGTAAAAAAAATTTATAAATTTGTATTTATTTTATTTTATTGTATCAAATACTATTAGTTTTATTTTTGAAATAATATTGTATTAAATAATTGGAGTATTCTTTTAAGTTATTTTATAATTTTATGATTGTTATATACCCTAAATTGGTTTATATTATAATTTTATTTGCGTATCTATCTAATTAATGCTTGTATTATTATTTTTGGTAAAAAAGAAGAATGACACTATTGTATAGTTTTTAAAATATTTTTAACAAATTAAACTGTTTGCTATTTATTAATTAGGTGTCACATGTTATTTAAATTTTATCATTTTTAAGTTATTTTAATTATATATTTAATTTATAACGGGCAACAAAGTTATAGGCTACTTAATTAGTTTTTATGTTATTATTTTTTGCAGCAGTGACATTCAGTAATCCGCACCACTTAGGGAACTTTGTGGTATTTGAAGCAGAGAGACAACAAAATACATACTAATTTACTTTTTATTGAGTAATCATTATCTACTATTTGATATTATTTTATTTCAATGTCTAACAATCAACAACACGAAGAATATACAATATTAACATCAACAGGCCCTAACAATCGAGGTCAAATGTCTCAACCTCATCTAACATTTACACCACCTACTCAAGTTTTTCGTTCTGAATGGCAACGTTTTCCAGAATTTCATGCTTGGTTACGTCCGATTGATGGAGATATTACTAAGGCTTGGTGTGTAGCTTGTGAACGTATATTTCGCGCTGATTTAAAGTCATTGCGAGTACATGGTGTAAGTAAAGCCCATGTTCGTATGGTGCGTGCTCGTTGTCCTAATGCTGATGACAATCCTGTACCACCAATTGAGTACAATGTAGTGACTGACAAAAAAGGTACTTACGGTATAGCCGTAGTAACTAATAAAGAAGACAAATCTTCACTTGCATCAAGAGCATTATATATGAATCAAACAAATCCTACAGAAGAAATAATTACATCAGAAATGGCTGCTCAATCACGTGACAAATATGTTGTGGTATCATTACCAAATGAAGATGATGATGACAATGAAAGTTCACAAGCAACTACCTCAAATACTCAATATATACAAAAAGAAGTGAATGTAATTGATGAGACTGGAAATTTGGTATCTGTGGTTACTGAACACCATGTACAAAAAAATAAAGGTAAAATTTAGGTGCCTGGTCAGAGCTGCAATAATTTTAATTAAAATCAAAATATTTATAAATTGGTATTTACAAAATTAAATTAATTTAATTTTTAGTGTTATTTAGGTCAAATAGATTTATGTTTAAATAGGTTTATTGTATGTAAGTAGATCATTGAGTTAAAAAGTAGAAACAAGCTCCTTATAGAGGGTTTTAAAATTCAAAGGTCCAAGTGTTAACATAATGTTTTTAGTGCATGTGTGTTGTACATTTTAGCAGTACTTGTATGTAAATTTAAATTCGTTAAATTCCTCAGAAAGCAGAACACCCAGGTTGAATCTGAGGTCAAATCTTCAGATAATGCTGAAACACAGAAACAGTCTGCAGATGAAGATGACATAGCAATTGAAGAAGTGTTGACACCACTACGAATTAAACAAGAATCTGCTGCTAATCGTGCTCATATGATGAAACGAAAACGAGGCTTACAAAAGTATCGTACAGATTGGGAAAAACTGTCTGAATTCAGAGGTTGGTTGCAGCCAGAACCAAAGAGCTGCTATAAAGCTCGATGTGAAGCTTGTGACAAAAGTCTGGTTGCTGATATCACAGTGTTACGAAATCATTCACAAGCTAAAAAACATGTGATGAAAACTGGTGGTACAGTTTACGAAGGTCCAATCACTAGAAACAAACCAAAACTTAAATTAGATGATGATGATGATGAAGATTCTCCTGATGATTTACAAATGAAATCTTTGTGCATTAAAGGTTTGGATATTGGGTATTATTTGTATGTCTCCTTGAGTTTATAGCTTTTAATTTTTCTCTTAAAATTAAAATTGATAATTGAAACTATGTGTGGGTGTGTGTGCGTGTGTGTGTGTGTTTATTAGTTTTTATCTAAGTAAATTTTTAAAGCTATGAACTCTATTATCATGTTTTTTTAAATAACACATTAATTATAAAAATTACAATTGAAGATCATTTATTGTATTTTAAACAATTTAGAATTTGTTTTGTTATAATATTAAGTAATTATCATTCTTTATTCTGATGTTAGTTTTGGGTCTTCAGTTGTGAAAAAACGTGTTTTGACCTATTTATTATAATTGGTCAGAGCTTACGCGCTTAATGTTGTATTATATAGCAAACATGTTTTGTATAATAGGTAAATTATAAACCCACGTATTATTTTTGAGACCGTATGTTTGAAGGACAGTTTTAATCAAGCCCTGAAAAAGTTGGTCAGAGCTTCTACCGTGTGCATTTCTTTTTGTATTATTAAATAAATAATCATTATGTTAATACTTGTGACCTAAAAAAACTGTTATTTATTATATTGAATCTATTAAATATAACTAACAAATTTACCCTATTATTTCAATATTATTTTTAAGTTGCATAAATACTTGGTTATAGACAAAAATCCCACTGTATATACACACACACACACACACACACACACATATACACACACACACACACATGTATGTATATGCGTGTGTGTGTGTATATATATATATATGAGATATGATATAATATTAACCGAAAAATTGCAGCTCTGACCGATTTTAATAAATGGTTGTTTTATTCAAACATCTATTTATAAAATTTGAATTTATTAAATTATATGTTTATTCAATAGACAATGATGATGAATATGAAGTTGGTCTTCAATCAAATGACTATCATAGCACATCTAATTATGAAAAAATGGAGCAAAAACATGAAGATATGCAGTGCAAAGCCATTGGTATAATATAGTTACTTTTGTCAAATAAACGTGTGTTTATTGAAATATGACGTGATTTTTGTTTTTAGTTTCAAAATCTGCACCATTTTGGAAAGCCACAGCTGTTGTAAATGGTCATGTGACAGAGTTAAAACTTAGTGATTACAATGGACGCTATTTGGTCTTGTTTTTTTATCCACAAGATTTGTAAGTTCCAATTATTTTGATTTAATTAATATGCATTTTATGTTATTTAAAATCAATTTTCATATATATATTTGCTTTCCTATAAAATGTAAACTTGGTATTTCATTTTAGTCCCTAGGAATTTGTTTTTGACAATGTTCAGTATATATAATATTACTCTATTAAAATATAGTTTATCGTTTATTTACTATATTATTGAAATGGTGTTAAATTTGAACTTTATAAATAATAACTATAAGGAATATAATTTATTTTAATATTTTAAATTATATATAATTTAAAGTTAATTTCCTTATACTGAATATAAGTATTGACTTAGCCATACTAATACTATCATTTAAAAACTTAAATTAATAGCTTTGCATTTGGGCTATAAGAAATAAGAAATATGTTTTAAATTTTAAATATTTCATATATTACATTTGTATTTTTATTCTTTAAGTTATGGCCATGTAATTAAAATCATAATATAAATTAAAAAAATTATAGATTTAATTTTTTACTTTTGCCCATACTAATACCGTACTTAAAAATTATTAAGTTTTCGGCTTCGCTTTTGGGCAATATTAAATTGGTTTTAATTTTACATGGTTCAACATTTTTATTTTGAATCGCTAAAGTTAAAACTGAATAATTTTAATTAAAATAATGGTTTTAAGAGTTATCGATTTAATTTTCTATTTAAGTCTACACTATTACTTGCTTCAAAATTATTAACGTTACAGCTTTACTTTTAGGCAATATAAAATTATCTTAATTTTTACACAGTTTGCATTTATAGTTTAATACACCCAACTTTAAATAAAATATTTAAAATTTTTGGTTTCATATAAAATATATTTTTTTTATATTGTATCCATAATTAAACTTGTGGCTGCTTTATTAGATATCAAATATTAATCTTACATAATTTATCAATTTAAAATTCAATTGAATAAATAGTAAAAATTAAAAAGATAATCATTTTAGTGGAAACAAGCTATTAAAATGAACAACTTTTTTATTTTTTTTTTTTGAAAAATTTTTTTTCTTATTTCTTTAATTCTTTATAGTTCTCGAATTTGTCCAAGTGAGCTAATTGCGTTAAGTGATAGAGTGTCAGAATTTAGAGCACTAAACACTGAGGTAGTAGCATGCTCTGTGGACTCATACCTTTCACATCAAGCATGGTCACGAACATTGAGGTCTGACGGAGGGATTGCCATTCCTAAAATGCCACTTTTATCTGACCCAACACATGCCATTAGTAAAAGTTATGGATGCTATTTACCTGAACTTGGCCATTCTCTAAGGTAATTCAATTTTCTTAAATATTTCTCTTTTGTAGTTAATATATTCTAACATTTGAGAATTTCTGTTTTTTGTAATAACCGATATATTTTATATTTTAGGGCTCACTATATAATTGACATGAGAGGTATTTTAAGACATGTGACAATTAATGATCTACCTGTAGGTCGTAATATTGGTGAGATATTAAGACTCTTAGAAGCATTTCAATATACAGATGAAACTGAAACATTGTGTCCTGCTGATTGGAAACCTGGCGAACCAACTTTATCATAATTTTATCATTTTTATTCTAAGTTAATTTTAATTTATATTAAAAGGTCAGTTTATTTTATATTTCAAAGTAAAATAAATTTGATAATTTTCTCACAATGTTGTTTAGACAATATACTCAAATAATATATGTATATAAATGCGTTGTTATTTATTCTTGGCCTTATCTCAGTTTTTGCTACCACCATTGCAGCTTTCTCTTCTCTATCCTGAATAATTTCCTTTCAATTACCTACATCCAGTATCCTTTTGTCTTAGTTTACCTTGTCAAACAATCGCTTTGTTGATCTACCTTGGCCTTTTGCAACTTGCTTATTACTCTATAGCTGCCCTCACAGCATTTATTTCATTTCTTCTCAGTATCTAAACTATTGTAGTTTACGATTACTTAACAATAGAGCAATTTCATATTGAAAAAGTAGATAATATTGCTGATTATTGATCATTAAAACCCATATCAATGGTTACGAGCAATTGATGGTGGTATGGCATCAGTCTGCCACGGACTAATTGTTTATAGTGTTCTTAATAAAATTATTATAAGATACACACCATGTCAATTGTTGCACCATAACATCCGTACATTTAGAGAAAAATCCCAATTGCTATGAATGTTACAATACCCTATTTCACATTTGGTAATATTTAAACGCTAAATTTATGAATGTATACAGCGATTTTGTCAGTTTTAAATTAAACGAAAAAAATAAACACATATCCCTTAACAAGAAAAATTGTCACAATTTAATTGTGTAATAAATAAATATATAAAATAAAAAATCATTTTATTTTATTTAATAATGTCAACCATTTATTTTTCACTTAATTCATGCCTGACATCTACAAATATACGAATTATTTTATGTAGTCTTCAGTTTTTGTACAAAAAGAAAAATACTTAACTGTACATGACAAAAATATTCACGCAAGATAATTATTTACAAAGGTGTTCATTCAGTTGCAATAAACACTAAAAAAATTATAAATATATCGTAATCTAGATAAAACAGAAAATTTGTTTCATTTGTAAAAAAAATGTATACATTATATATATATATATATATATATATATATATAATTGTTATATTAATAAAATATTTCATATTACAATATTAGTAGTCTACTTACAATTCATTTTGAGGCAACTTAACATTTTTTTTCAGGTCAAGATAAATTAAAAAATAAATAAAAATAAACGCACTTACAATATAATCATTATTATTATTATTATTATTTTCTATAGACACGTTATATACATAGTACACAAAGTATAAAATTTTTTTGAAATATTAAAAAAAAAAATCAATATTACATTTTTTAAGTATCAGTTTTGACTAATTAATAATAACCCCCACGAAAATGTATTTGGGACATTATTTACATTAAAAAAAAAAGAAGTGTTCACTATACATAATTTTCAATGCGGAAATGTCAACTATTTATAGGCTATAATATAAATATTAACAAAATCTCAATAAAGGAATTAACATTATTGATTAGCTTGAAAAAAAATTCTAAAAACAATCACACGGTCAGTCTCTTTGTTTGATTTGTCTAAGGATTTTAATTAATTTTTTTATATAAATAATTTTTATACTTAGGTTTATTTTTTGTTATTCAACTGATTCAAAATAAGATTTTGGAAATTTGTTTCATGTAAAATAGTCTAAAACTATTTTAATCGATGATAATAAATAATGAAAAATTGTAAAGAAAACAAAATGAGTTTGTAGTAAACATTGAAATCGTTATAACGTAATATGAAAGAATACATTTGGAAGAATAGAAATTGTATTTGTATTGTTACTGGGCGAGAGGAGACGGTGTATTTCTGGAACATTGGAATAGGACACGCGATATGAGAGCTGCCACTTGCTGGTCAAGTATTTGGCTCATGACTAATGACAAAAGCCTTTGCTCTTGTTGAAGGAACAGTGGTCTATTGTCTGGATGTCTGGATAACAGTAACAGTATTCGTGCTGCTCTCCTTAACATGTCTAGACTGGTTCCCATTGAATCAGGGTTGTCTCGTAGCGCGTTTAACCCATGAGTGTTGACTACATTCAATGCATTCTGTTCAGTCTGTTCAATAAATGCCACCAGTAATGAAACACATGGGCTTTGAAGCGCTATTGTGCGTGCCATACTACTGTCTGCAGCTGCTAAGTAATGCAATAAATTGACAGCGAATTCCCTAAGTACCTAAATAATTAAAATGTACGCATTTGTTTATTAACTGTAATAAGGTTTAAAAACTAACAGTAGGTTATATTTTTATACATAAATTCAACAATTCATTTTAATTATAATTAATACTTATTATTCAAATTATTTTTATTTTACTCGTTCATAATGTGATATTAATTCAACAATTTTAGAAAATTAAAATCAATAAAAAATTTTAAGAATATAAATATGTAACAACGAGAAAAAGTTAATGTAATCTTATAAATGTATAAATTGGTATTTTAAATAAAACTTACTTGTTCTTCTGTCCTACATAATAACCGAGTGAGAACATTGGCTAACTTTTCCAGTCTTGAGTATGGTGGGGTAGCAATAACCAAATCCACATTATTATCAGTAACACACAGCTTGCACAGGCACTCTAGTGCTAATCGTTGAGGTGATAGTGGTGCTGATGGAAATGGATCTTGTCCTGCAGCCGCAGGACATATAGCCCAATGTAACAAACCATCTAAAATTGGACGCGAAATATCTTCATTGAACGTGCTCAAATCAACATAACCAGCAATATTTGCCAAAGAAACGAGCAAGTTTTCTCTAACAACGTCTAAATAATCCCACCACCATTTGGCATCATTGCCTGGTTCAATTGTATCAGCATCTGTTGTTGTAGTACAATTGAATAAAGACTCTGTGTCATCATCTGCTTTGTCATAATTCCTAGTCTTAGATGAACGTAGTGGATGATCATGGTGAGTCAATAACAACTGGCCAACCAAACCAAGAAATGGACCATTTTTCGCAAATTCTAATTCGTTACCAGGTACAAATGAAAGATTTCGTAAAATGTTTGATATACACACACATCGTTTACCAATAGCGTCTTGACTTTCACTAATTAATGATAAACTTGATTCGTCTTTGGAATAACTTTCATCTTCATAATCCAATATACTTTTCTGTTTCAATACACCCACTGGATCACGTACATTAATATTTTTTATATTTACAATATCATCGTCAATACTGGTTTGCACTAACTCTTTAACATCACCCAATTCTTTTTTTAAACATGTTTTATCTAATATTTCAGCTGTGGGTTTATTACTCTTTAATAATTTAACAAAAGGCACAAGACCAAACTCGGAGCGAAAACAAGGTACAAGAAAGCTCGTATTTGTTTCAGCTATATTATAACCCATATCATAATTATCAATTACATCCCACGATCTCTTGCCATTTTTAATAAATAGTTCTTTGGAGCCATCAATAATTGTAGAATTCTTAATTGGTCGTTGATTAGAGAAAGATGGGTCTAGGAAATATGCTTTTTCATTTATATTTATGTTATCTACAGCACCAATATCTGGTATATCTTCGATAACTTTGGATTTTTCATACCAACAATATGACTTGATATCAGTTTCCAGCATATCAATCAATGACTGCCGAAAATGTTCTAAGAGTATATCTAACAATCCAGGCATATGTGATAATCCAAAATAGGGTATGGACATATCATCGAACAGCAATATATTTAACACATCTAAAGCCCAAGTAGACTCAGCTAAAAGACCTGAGCGTAAAGACATCATCAATCGCCATGCATCTACTGGTGCCACATCATGTCGCATCATTCTACGACGTTTATAAAGAATTGGAGTTATAGCTTCTATACTGTCAGGTGGGAAAATAACTTCACGCTTCAGCAAACTACTGCCTTGGAACATAGGTTGTCCTGCCATACCATGCTAGAGAAAAATTAAATTAAAATTAATGTTATATCATAATTATTTGAAAACATGTCCATTTTAATACTAATTTTTTTATTTTTGTTTTTCAGATAAGTATTGTTAAAGATTTAATACTTTTAGTTCTAAAATTACTTCTTTGTAATTATTTAACTTATCTGCAAATTTGATTTCACTATATTACACATATAAGTAGTAAAGATAAACAAATCTAATATACTTTTGAAATAAAAATTAATTTACTTTCATATGTGGTGGTGGAGCCATAGGACCATGTAGTCCATAAGGTTTACTCCCATCTGGACGAAACCCATGTCTAGGCATTCGCATTTGTGCTTGAGCCATTGAACCCCAATGATTCTAATTGTAAACATTTTTATAAAAATGTTGCAAAACCTTAAAAATAAATAAATAGACCACTTACTTGTTGTGCGCCATAAGATGGTCCTTGTGGTGGATATCGATGCTGTTCCCACTGGGGAGGTTGTCCTGGATGTTGTGATGGTGGCATAGATCGTGGTGGACCCTGTGACCAATTCTGAGGAGGTTGAGAACCAGGGGGATATCCAGGTCGTGGATATTGATTAGTAGCATTTGATGTACCTGTCCATCCTAGAAATTGTCATTTTTTAAATGTCATCAGTTATAATAATAAAGAAAAATAAAAAATAATTTTACCTGAGTACATAGGTCGTTGCTGAGAACCATAACCAGGATAGCCAGCTGTCTGTGGTGAACCTGCTTGTTGATCTTTAGCAAAATCTGGATGACGTCGTGGTTGAGGTGGTGGCATTCCTTTCCCAGGATAAGCACCGGGAGCACTTGTTGGTGGATATCCTGGGCTCTAAAAAATATTAAATAGTATCAAATACATTCAAATGAAATAAATTAAAATAATATATGTGTAAACTTACTGCAGGAGGTTCTTGTCGATAGTATTCTGGTTGAGGCTGTTGACCAGGTGGATAGCCAGGAGTTGATACAGATCCTCCTTGTGTTTGATTTACTGTGGCTGGAGAAGAATTTTGTGGTGGTGGAGGTCCAGGAAACCTTGGTGGTTGTTGGTAACCAGATGGTTGTGGAACCTGTCCACGACCAAATGGATCTTGTCCATTTCCAGGTCCTTGAGGAGTATTTGGTGGGCCTTGTGGAGGAACCGAACTACTATAATTCCTTTTACATAAAAATCAGTTAGAAAATAGATTTTTTGCATTTTTTATATGATTTATTTAAAATATTTTTACCTGTCTGCATCATTTGAATAAGGTGGATATAAAGGTGGCCTCACAGAACCACTTGAATATCCAACTGGAGTATTAGGTGATGGATAATGCTGTCCATATTGATCATTGTTGCTTGGATATTGATTATATCCACTTTGTCCTTGGTAACTTCCTTGTGTTCCTATAATGTAATGAGGAGGCAAATGACAATAATAGTAACGCATATTTAAGCATTATATATCAACAAATATTAAAATAACTATAAATAACTTATAAACAAAGATTATTGACATATAATAAATATAATATAAAAATTAAGTCATAACATTAGAAGAATTAAAAAAATAATATCACAAAAAATGAGTAGTATAAGAACCATAATCTATCAACTATGCAACAGACATGTGATAATGAATTACTCAAATAAAGTGATATCACTACATTTAGATATTTCTCATTGATCCTTATCAGCTGGTATCTAAATATTTATTTATGATAACATCAGTATCAACAGTTAAGAATATAGTAAGGAATCAATGTTATCTCAGTTTGCCATAATTATTATATCAAATATGACTAAAAATATCACAGTAGACCCCAAAATTCATATCAATACTAAAGTTATTGATACATTTCAAATTTAAAGATAAACTAAAACAGAGGTTTTCCTCAATAGTGACTTTGAATTATTAATATGGATAAAATAACTCAATTTTATAATAGACATCTAACATAAAAGTCAATAATTCTTTGTCAGTTTAATAATGACGATAATAAACAAATTATTAATTTTAAATACCAGGTTTTAATTATCTTGACATATTGATTGTACAAAATGAAAATGTTACCATGTAGGTTAATAACAAAATATCTCAATCCTATATTTTAAAATTGTCAGTACCACAAATCAATATTTGATTATCCATAACATACACACTATCAGGTTCGTCAACACATTGACGGACACTTACAATTTTCTAAAATTTCTGATATCACCTATAGAAACGAGACTTTTCTATTGCTACTATAGAAGAAATTACACCTTACATAAAAATATCATTTTACTGCCATAGCAGTAGTGTCTGTTAATATGTTAATAATATAATTGTTTACATCACATTATTTAAAAATATGAATTGGCTATGACTGGTAAAATAATGATTTATTGTGGATTTAGCATGTATAAACAATTTGGGGTAGCTTATAATTTATGATCATTTAGAAAATTACTAGGCAATTAATGTTTTTATTATAAAATCCTGTGTAATAATGCAATTAATTTAGAATAAAATTTAAAAAATTGAAATATTAAAATACAAAAATTTTATGTACATATCTGACATGGATAAAATTAGAACAAAATTAGAAATTGCATAGATATAAGTTTCTAAAACTTTCAAACATCTCTTTAGTCAAATTTGGTTAAAAAATGTAAAAACCTTAAACTATATATAAATATTTATAAATTATAAATTATAGATTAAGAACCTAATTTAATTTTACTGGTAATTACAAATTAAAATTTTTTCTCAGAATTAAGAAATAATGACAAAATATTGAAAAATGTTGTATTTATTAACTATGAAATGTTTAATACCAGAAATGGATAAAAATAGCTTAAGCACTCCTTGTACCCAATAGTTTCATTAACAAAATATACATTATCATAAAATCAAAATATTCCATGCATTACTTATGCGGCCCTCACACAATCAGTTTAACTGACAGTATACTCTTCACATGGTCAATAGGTTATTGTCATTACTCAGTTTGTTCGGCATTCGACTGGTGAAGGTGCAAACTTTATTGAACAACCATTGCCAATTACTTTGTTCTTTGTAAATGTGTCTTTATTTATTTGAAAAAAAGTAATTTTATTATAATGACGAAAATCGTCATAAAGCGTGCATAGCAATTATTTTTACATCATCTATAGAAGCTTCAGGCTTAATTAACTTATAAACAACTAATAATTCACTATAAGCAGCTTTTTTTTGTCTCTTACAATAATCTTTGCAACGAACATCCCATAAACATTTAAAATTTTTATACTCTGAAATAATATCATGTAATTGCTGTTTACGGCATTTGCGTGTGTTTGGAAATTCATCACGTGCGTCTTCCATTGCTGTGATAATAATACTGATAAACTGTCATTATCCACCTCATATCGTCATTATTATTATCAGTATAGAATTACAGATGACTCGATATCCGATTTTTCCATCAGTCATCAATATCGTTTTTCTATACTGACAATACATCAGTACTCACATCACACGATCAATAATACTGTCAGTATCCAAAATACTGTCAGTAATATTGATCGTGTGAGGGCCACTTTAGAATCAAATCAAAAACTTATATTACTGTTAATAATTCAGTAATAATTCCACTTATATTAACTATAAAATTTTTTTAAATTATTTTATTCACTTACATACGCAATAATTTAAAGGACATATTTATGCATAGGAGTGATTCCAATAGTGGATAACACACAAGAGAATAGATTACAATAAGTTAGACATAGATATAAGAAGGATAGCTAATATGAATAAAAAATATGTGGAGATTGGATAAAATAGGTGAGGACAAGAGAGGCCAAAGCTGAAAGAAGGCAAAAGGGAAAAACAAAATTATAATTTGAAAAATAGAAAATAAAAATGAAATATACATATTAAAAAAAATGTAATTTCATTTACGTTTTTAAATAATCTACAGAAATATTAGATATCTAACTTATTAGTATTAATAAAATAAATCAATATAACTAGATTAATTTAACTTATTTTTTGAAATAAATATTTTAAAACATAATATCTTACCATGTGATGGAGGAGGATGAGGAGGTCTTTGAGGGGAATTATAATCTTGTGAACCACTATAACCACTATAACCTGGGTAACCATCCACATGTGCTGGTCCAGGTACAGTTGGTGCAGATGGTAATGAGTCTTGTGAATTAGATCCTGCAGAACCTAATCGTAATTATTTCTTTGAATTTCACCTACTTAACATACTAAGTGCGTTAAACACTCTCACTTACCAGGAGAAGGTACAGATGTTGCTTTAGAGCTTTTCTTTTTTGTAGAAGACTCCACTTGATTAATTATGGGTATAGGATCTATGCCTCCACGATCAAAGTGACATTCATATGGTAATAAATTTTTGGTGTAGTGTTTTCTAAGAGTGTAAGCTGCACTTGATGATGCACCAATACCCAACAAGCCAGCTACATCCTTCCATATTTTATTTTTTGTTACCTAAAAATTTTAAGTAACATTAAATAAAAGAATGATCTAAAAATGATAAACAATAAAAAATACATTTAAATAATTTGTGATTACATACCTTGCACACTTCCATAAAACCTCCTCGCTCTTTAACATAGATATATAAACGGAATAAATCAAGAGGGTTTTTGGATATAGTAGGACATGTGGAGATTGGTGATCCTCTTTCTTCCATAAAATGTAATAATTTATCTAACCAAATACGTCTTTCTGGATTTTCATCCATTTCATACAATTTACTCAAACTATCATGTTTCTAAAAAAATTATCAACATAATTATTTAGTTTTAGAGAACTTTTCTTATGTCAAAACAAATATTACCTTTGGCCTATATATATGTTCATTTTGTGGAGCCATATGACTATTAAATACTGGATTATGAGGTGGTGGACCTCTAGGCCAATTAAGTGCCATTGGATCAGGATTAGAATATTCATCATGAGCAGGTGAACATGGTGGACCCATTATACTACCCATTCCTTGTTGGTATATCATACTACCACTCATGTTTTCTTTTCTTTTTGGTGTAGTACAATTTGAGTCGTCACCAGAAGCTAAAAATACATATTATAAATATTATTTATTTTAAAATTAATTAGATTAATAGACAAATTACCTGCTGAGGCATTTGATAGAGTTGATTGCTGACTTGCATCATCTATGGCAGTTCCATCAGGTCCAGTGGTAATTACTGAAGTAACAGCACCACTCAGATTTTGTTGTATAATTTCATGATCAACTTGCATCATTGTAGGATTAGGTGGTGCCATTGATGGACCAGTATTAGACTGAACTGGTGCTGGTGGACCCATACTATGAGGCATTGAATTTAAATAATTCCCTGGACCAGGACTAGATGGTACTGAACTGGATGTTTGATAGCCACCAGGTCCTTTGTGTTGTTGCTACAATAAACAAAAAACAATAGTTAAAAAAAGTTAATGATAAAAATTAAAAAAATTAACAATAACAATTAAAGCAAAATATTTTAAGCAATACACATAAGCATTATTTCTGTTTAATTAGATGATCACCTGTAAATGTTGTTTGAGGTAATGTGGATGAGGTGGTGTATGAGGCCTAGGACCAGGCGAAACAGGTGGTGGTGGCCCAGGAGAAGCACCTTGCTGCATTGGATGCATTTGATGGGTATGTGGGTGCATATGAGGTCCTGATGGTGGTGGGTGATGAGGATGGTGATGGTGTAAAGGTGATTGTGCAGGAGGAGGATGCTGTATTGGTGGTGGTTGGTGTGACTGTGATTGTGGCTGTTGGTGTGATTGTGGCTGTTGATGTGGTTGTGGCTGTTGTTGTTGCTGCTGTTGTTGTTGAGGGGAAGATGATGGAGGAGGTACTTTGGTAGGTGTAGGTGGTTGCACAGGACCACTATGATGACTATTATTTAATGGAGGTGGTGCTTGTGGTGGACCACTACCAGGCCATCCCTGCAACCACATTTTGTGTCACAAAAAGCATGTCATGGTATGTAAAATAAGCAACACAACACAAAAAATACAAAAAATTTTTATAACTAGTAAGTGTTTAGCGAACATATTACTTCAAAAAATAAATAACACATTAAATGAAATTAATCACCGAATAGTTAACCAAATAAAATGTTAGTAATAAAAAAATAATAAACATAAAAAAACCACATTAAATAACAAAAATTCTAAATTCTAAACTTACTTGATACGAAGGAAATTGATGAGGTGGTCCATGATGCATCGACATACCTCTAGGAGAATATTGTTGTGGAGGACCATTACTATTAGGTGGTGGATACCCTTGATAAGGTAAACCAGGAGGCCTAGCATTATAATTACCTGTAGAATAATCATTGTATTAATAACCGAACAAAAAATTAATAAACACAAAATGTATCAACATCTGTTATATTTTACCAGGTTGTTGAGGATATGATCCCATTGGTAGTGGTGGTGGTGGTGGTGGTGGTTGTGAAGGATAACCACTATGTGAAGATACAGGTGGAGGAGGACCATAAGGATTTGGTCCAGGTATTTTATATGGATTTCCTGGTATACCAGGTGAAGGAGATGATGCCATATGAGGCATACCACCTGATGGCTGAGGGGAAGGCTGTTGTTGATATCCTTGTTGTGACCCCATAGGTGAATGGCTTATTCTACTATTTGAAGTAGGTTGTCCTGAGTCAGGCTGCTGTTGGCTACTTGGTGGTCTAGGTGGCATTGGAATGTTCTGTTGCTGTTGTTGCTGGGATGATCCACCTGATGGTGCTGTGACAGCAGGCGACATAGAACGCGAACCAGTGGATCCTGTTGGTGATGGTGATGGTCTCAAAGGCGTACCACCATTACCAGCCCCAGCACCACAACTGCTATCGTTACTGTTCTGACTTGTCAAATCCTATATATATATATATATAAAAATCGTTATTGTTATTGACGCGTAAGTATATAAATATAAATAAAATCAACAGGTTGTTTTTAGATTGTAAAAAGATGCAAAAGAATCATTCAGTTTTTGCAGGGTAAAGAAATGAATGAGGCAGGGGTTGATAAAACATGTGGAGGTTTTGGGGAAGACCTATCGTCTAGCACAGCAAAACACAAATGAAAGAGATGGAATGAGGAAGACAAAAATACAAAAAAAGAAAAAACATGGTATGCACTGTGTACTATATACACATAAACGGTATTCCTACCATATTGCGGTAATTGGTAAAAGAGATGATTGAGCGGAAGACTAGGAGGCAGATGGTAGAGCGAGGGGACAACAAAGTTGTGCACGGCGACAACAAGCGGAGGGTTAGGACCTTTCCAATGACTGTCGGTGGCGAAGAGAAGGGTGATAGAGAAGGACAGAGAGCAAGGAATGCAAGAAGAGTAGAGAGAGACTACACTATTTTACAACAGACATATAAATTTACTTATACACACATAACATGCATATTATGATTTATATATATCACACACACACACACACACACACACACACACACACACACACACACACACACACACACACACACACACACACACACACACACACACACACACACACGCGCGCGCGCGCGCGCATACAAACAAATAGATGATAAGGAGATCAGCAACAAAAGAAACAGAGGATTGGTAGCGGAAGAGGCACGTGTAACGCCATTCATAACATGGACAGACCACACCAGCTATTTCACCATCATTGCCAGTTTCCAATATAAATCAAATAGATTGTGTACGTTGTTACATCTTCGCAATGTGTAAACGATTGTGGTTTCCTTTTTTCAATGGAATGGGGTCAAAAAACGACCATGACCTTTTGAGATTTATCAATCACTTTATGCATTTTTAGTAGTGAAAACGAGGGAAAGGGAAAGTAACAATCGTATTGTCAAGAACAACCGTTTAAATTTTAATACATCGTACAACTACAGTATTATTATGATTTTAAATAATTATCGGAAGAAATAGACAATATTAAGTGTCTAAAATGAAATAAAGATAAAAATCTAATTACAGGTATATACAGGGTGACAAATGTAAAATCAATAAATCTAATATAGATACTGGAATTTACATATAATTTATAGATAATGAAATATACCGACAACTGTTTAAGTATTGCCATATTAAACAAATAGTATGAAAATAATCATAAAAATATGGGAAATAACTGTATAAATAATGCCTAACTTCCCATATACATATATTATGTACAAATAATTTCTAAGTTTTCTAAAATTTCCATTTGACATACAACGAAAAATTGTTTTCCTCTTAATATAAATATATATATTAAATACAATTTGCACATAATAAGTATAACCTATTTTTTCAATAAACCCTGGAGAAATTAATTAATAACGATTAGTGAAAATGAAAACTACATAAATGTGTCTTAAATAACTAAATCAATATTAATCGGCATTATTTTCAAATAGGATATATATAAATAGTACAACTATTTAAAGGAATTAAATGCTATAAAAGTATAGCAATATAAAGTTTTGTTGATAAAGTAACTTCTATATTAAGCGATTTATTGAATGATAAACGATAGTGATACTCGAGTATTTTTAAATAAAACCTTGGATCAAATATGGTGTAAGTAAACAATTATATTCGATGAAATAATATATTAAGATCTTTTACTATAATATAGTTCTATACTGCGGAACATAAATACATATACAAATGAGAAAATATTTTTAATTATTTAAAAATAAATAATTGATAATACTCTTAATAAATCACGGCTATTTAATAACGAATCATAATAATTAAGTAATTTTATAAATTGACTTAATTTATAATTAAAATAAAATACGTCTATTTTAGGATTAAATATTTATTTTGTATCAAAAATCTTATGAAATAAAGCGTTACATGTAACGATGATGGTCCATAACATTTATGGGATCGATATATATCGTCTCTATTGATCCTAATGTTGGCAGCAAAAACATGTACACAGTACCTACTGAAGGCAGCATAGCAAGTTACGCATTTTTATTTTGCTCACTAAAATTATGGAAGTTTCTTATTATGCTTTCTAGACAAATGCGTTCAAGAATTTCTACATTTTAATAAAACTGAATTTTTAAAATTATATGATACTTAATGATTAAATACTATTATAGTTAATTATTTTATATATTCGGCCAAACCAGTTAAATATAATAAATATTTACCAAAACTTAAATAAACTAAAATTTTGTGAGAACCTAATACAAATTAAATATTTAAGTCTTAAAGTTAAAAAAGCGACGAATATTTATCCTATAAGCTAGCCGTTTTACAACTATTTTGACAATATACGAATAAGTTTTACAATCATAAGACATCGAGTGGGTATTTATTGAAAATCATTAAACCTACATATATTATTAAAAATAATACGCCACTTTATGTTAATGATATATTTTGTATTGTCAGAAAATGAATGATGATAGCGATGGCGTTAATGGCAATAAACACAGGCACAGAAACACAATATTTATCATATTTTAATATAAAATATTTTTCTTGTAATTAATACATATTATTTGGTTTGATTATCTAATAATTGTATCCACCGATTAAATTAAGTACGCTGGTAAAATATACCTTTTTTTTACACATGGTATCGGCAATACACTCACTGGTCCGGAATGCCTGAAGGCAGTACTCGGAGGTAAAATATACCTAATACAATTAATTAAACGTTATATGTACGTTTTAATAATGTTATGTATAGGATAATTATCGTGAAAATCGTAACGAAAACGAATGATTTATAATATTTAATTTGCTACTACTATCTCTTAAGAATCCTTAATTTAATTCGGCGATTAAAATTGTGTAATAATTTATATAGGGAATGAGAATTTGTATAAAACAATTATCTACGGAACATACGTAGATGGCATTGGAATTAAAATGTGCTTTTTACACGTGCATTTTGTAATCAAACGCTATAACATTGCACATATATCAAACGTGCTACTGACTGATGATACGTATTTCTTAGGTTAGGTAAAAAAACGAGAATTAAATGTGTACAACACGCGCACGATTATTAGGTATACAAATCATTAACAATAATGACGTTTGGCAAAACTATTCTCCACCAGTAATTGTACTAGTGGTAATCGTGTATTAAATGCTGAATGGCTCTTTAGTTAATGTAATGTGGCATCGACACGGGGCAGTGAACAGGAGAGGACGGGTTTGAAGAGGAAAAGGGAAAACGATAAAAAGGGTTAAGCTAAGAGATAACCTCACCCTTAAAATACAACGAAACAAATAGGAATGGGCAAAGGGAGGTGAAGAGTATCTTGCTATACTATGATGAGGGGCAGCAACCTGTCGAACGAAAAGCTGGGAGTGATTATACGCATATAGCCTACACACACCATCAACATCGTCTTTAGGTGTTTCGTCTGTTGTAATAAATCTATGTCTACTTATAGTGGGGTACACACTTCATGACTACTCGACGATCACGCGTCCTATTTTTGAGGACGAACGAAGAAAAGAACGCGAGAAACAGTTAACCCAACAGTTGATTGCGTCAAATAAAGAGACATAAAAGTAGAAAGGGCTCCCCTCCCCGAAAAGTTCAACATCTAAATACACACATGAACGCGTGTATATTGTTGGGTAAAAAAACCATCAGAGATAAGCACGAAGAAAAAACAATATTCCGGTTATCATGTAGCGGGTGGCCGCCAGTTTGGCTCTATCGAATATACTCTGAAATTATTACAACAGTTACACATACACAATTAGGAAGCGCGCAGTGTTACCAACCATTGGGCAGTCAAAATCGAAAACCACACAGCGATATATAAAAGCGGCGCGCGCGGCAAATATACAACGCATCGTTCGCGGCGTTTAACGAAAATACGATGTGAAGAGAGGGTAATGGGTAACGCGCAAGGCGACGATTGTCGGGCACGGAAAATCGAAATTCTAGTTCCGGCCGTTCGTAGCATCGTCCCGGGCGTTGGACGCGAGGTGGAACGCTCGCGCGCCCGCCGAACAAAGTCCCCTCTGTATGTATGTATATATATATATATATATATATATATATGTGTGTGTGTGTGTGTGTGTATACACACGTAGTCATCGTTTAATACATATGTATACATACAACAACCGCGCGCGGTGCGTTGGGTATTTCTCGATTCGCCGCCCCACTATCGGACGACTACTACTACTACTACTACTACTACTACTACTACTACTACTACTATTACTACTACGCGATGACGACAACGACGACGCCGTGGCTACAGTTTGGCAACGCGCGGGCGCAAAACACGCAGAGCTGCAGAATAAAGGCGGTGGCAGGCGTAATAAACAACGTCGAACGCATGGCAGCGGATAACGCGTACCGCTGCCGTTACGTCGACAGTGGCCGCTGTGGCGGCGGTGTAGAACCTATGGAGATTGGAAGGGGGCCACGCGGTAACGCAACTTAGGCGGGAAGTGACGACTGGGACGCGGGCAGTACGCGCGGACTGGAACTCGAGTCGAGTGTGCTGCTGTTATAGCAGCGACGTTCATGGCTCCGGGGCCGACGATGTGGCGGGGTATTGTGGGGTAACGGCGCAAATAATGGATGCTCGGGACGCCGAATCGACCGCCGACCAAGCCCCGACGGCCACTAGCAACGTACAAACACTATATTGTTATAGTCGATGGCATACACGGTCGACGACGGCAACGACGATACACATTCTTTGCACATGATATAATAATATTGTTTGTATATATGTGTGTTCGACGACAACGAGGACGGCGTACGCGCCGCCCAACCCGAGCCCGTAATATATATATGAATGTGTATGCATTCGTCTCGGGTACAATTATTATATATATAATATATAATATTATTCTATTTCGTACATTCTCGAGCACATCAACGGGAGAAACCGGATTATTGCCGCTGTTCAAAAAACATGTGTGCATAAAAATACTGTTGTGTACGACTTACTATAATAATATGTACATAACTGTTTCTGCCTCCAACCCCAATAAAAACGAGTGTAACGAAGAAAGAATAAGTTTTCCATTTACCCATTGTCCCCTTTCCCCAACTTATTAGGCGTGTATTTTCAGTTTTAACCGTCTTTCGTTTTCATCTATTATTTCGCTCTTATACCCTTATCAAATGCCAACCAGGCAGATGATGGTTGTAGAGCACAAACAAATTTGTCTACTTTTAACGTATAAAGATTAAATTAAGCTATTTTAGATTTAAGAAAATACAACAAATCATTTAACACACTTCAAAACACATTAAAAATAATTATTGTTTTCTAATAATGTAATTCTAAAAAACGCGGGGCTATCTTTTAATTGTATTTCATAACGTTCGATAGAACAAAAATTTGCACAAATATTTGAAAAATGGTTTGTTTATATTACTATTAAAGTTGGATCGTTTATTTTATAAATTTTAGTTCCGTGTCCTTCATTAAGTATTTCGAAAGCCAAGTTAAAATGGAAATTATATATAATATTTAAATGTTACAAATATTAACCAAACATAATAGGTTAAATATGTTATTGTAATTTGTTTAATGCAATTCAAATGCAGCTGTCAAATATGAATTATTATTGGTATTTATGACCAAACAAACCAAATGGATACAAAATAATTGTATTCTATTCTATCATATCAATTAAAATATAAGAATGTAAAGAAGAACCAATCTCACAAAATAGAATAAATCCCAAACTAATAAAATTTATGACTTATAAATAAATGTTTTATAAACGACATACGATTTATAAATATATAAAACAAACAATCTATATGCTATATAATAATTGTTTAAAAAAAATGAATTGGATTAATACCTTCATAATTTGATTAATCTAATTATTTCTTAATAATTATATTAAGACATTAAAAAAAAAAAAAAAATACTAATTTGTTAACATAAAGTCTTAAGAAAGATAACTTCAACATACTTCGAACATTTAATCTTTAAATGTTTAGTCAATGAATATTAATAACTAATGGAATTTTTGTTAAAATAAAAAAATCTAACTAATACAAGATAAAAAACTAAAAGTACCAAAATTTTAAAAGTTCATAAGAAAAAACACAATAATAAACTACTTTCAAAAAAAAAAAAATTATAAACTGCCTGACAATAACTAATGTTTCCGAAATATTTTCATATGAATTCCAGCGTCATAAAAAATACAAACCAACCAAAACTGTGAAAATAGTAGTAAAATATCATAAGCATTTAGTATTACTATTTAATAAACAAAAGAAAGTATATTTAAAAAAAAAGTAATATCATTAAACACTTTTAGAATAGAAAATAGCTGGTATAAATATAAATTTCTTAATTTGTATTATTGTTTAAAAAAAAAAAATGATAACTGTTTAAATAATTTTTTTAAAATATTTAAAATATTTTAATAATCAACATTAACTACTAACGAAATTTATAAAGTACTGAAACAAATATGTCTATCGATAGTATATTATTTTAGACAATATAATTTCAATTACATAAAAAGTTATTTTAGTTAAATGTTAATAGAACCTACATACAGAGTGAATAACATATTTTACATCTCTTTAGTGCACTGCTAAATTATGTGATATGATGACACAGTTCTTATTGTATACAAGCGTCCCAAACCATTATATTACCGTTAAGCACACACGCACATATACACACACACACTGTTTTATCAAATTAGCACGCGCATAAACACTGCATTAGAAATAAATATACATTTATACAGTTACATTTTACTGGCAAAAAATGTTATTAACTCACCGGATGAGCCTGTGGTGGTGATTGATGAGGTTGTTGCTGCTGCTGCAGCTGAGGCTGTGGAGGCGGCGTCAGCGACGAGTGTTGTATATTTTGGGTCTGTGTCGTGGAAGGTAAAGCTGGCGGACTCGCCGACGCCGAAGACGACGTCGTCTGTCCTGAACCAGCGTGAGGTTGCTGGGGCAGTTGAGGAGGAAGTTGAGGCTGCAGCGGTTGTTGCTGACGATCGGCTGGCGGTTGTTGATTGGAGTAACCGCCATAAGGTACCTGTAGAAAACCCGATGGCGGTTAACACGCGTGTATGTATGTACACATATACACACCTACTTCTAATATATATATCAATTATAGTCGTAGTGATAATTAAAATACACGAGTAATAATTGCGATAAAGAAATCGAGTAATAGTATAAATCAAAATATACACTAAAAAGCAAGTGTATAATAAACACTAGGTTTGTAGGGTGGTGTATCGAAAGTAAAAAGCATAAATAACTAGGGTTTTAGGATTTTGCCGTTTATTGTAGTGTATCATTTCATCGGACCGACAGGAAAACATTTCACGGAAGTCAAGGTCGCGATGGGTGGCGGCTACTGTGACTATGCGGAAAGGAGAGGATCAGCTGTGTGAGTGATAATGCCATACCACCGTTCAACCACTGACGTGACGACCATTACCATTAAATTTGAAATCGTCGAGCGACATAAAACTATAACGCACGGGTCAATGACGTTACTCGTAAACGACGGTTTTATTTATACTTTATAAATAGCCCGAAAATACTATAAATCGCTGTATTTGTTGTATCATTATTATTGCTGAGATGACGGGATACCGTCAAGTCTATTGGTTGATTTGGCCTATTTCCAAAATATATATATAATTTGAATGAAATATATTTTTTCACATTAAAAATAACAATATATAATAAATATGGTTCTAGGTCAATATCTTCTTTTCAAACATTGGTGTTGTCACACATTTTATCATAATAATAATTAAAATAATTACCTGTTGTTGAGGCGCCGGCGACGGTTGTTGCTGCTGTTGTTGTTGTTGCGACGGCGGTCCGGGTGGACCAGGAGGTCCAGGTGGATACTGATGATGCAACGGTGGTACTCGATGGTGTTGCTGATATCCAGTAGGTGACGATGGAGGTGGTGGATAATGTGTCTGGTGGCCGGGCGACGGAGGCGGGGTCGGACCTCTGGGATTCGTCTGCGAAGCAAAAATAAAAACTTTTAGACATACTGTTTTCGTAGTTATCATTTCGAGAAAAAGATTGTCAATCGAGAGGAAACCTCTGACCTTGAAAGTGTTGGGGGTCAACAACCGACAATAAACATAAAGAGAGCAATAATGCACGATATAGTGAAGAGGAAAAGTAAATGGGAGCAAAAAGGATTTGTGTGCAGGTAGTTCCACAGTTACTATATATAAATACGCTCGTGTGTGTGTGTGTGTGTGTGTATGTATTGTCTATATACTACTACCTCAGTACTATTATTGTTATCGCTACTACTATAATATATAACGACGCGTTAATGAAAGGAAGGAGGGTGATGTTTAAAAAATTTTGCGCAATGCATATTTGTGAGTGTGTGTGATTAGCGTGAAACCTGTTATAGATGGAGTAATGGCAGTAGAAACGTTTAGAATCGTGGGTCACGGAGATAGATGCAAGCGGTAAGGCAACGTAAAAGTGGGCGGGTATAACACATCGATCTCGAAAGGAACTGGAGAACATTTAAGGGTTGTAAAATTCCGAAGCCGCAAAACTGTGGATTCTGTCCGTGATAATAACGTTCATTCATGAATCACGAGCACGTCGTACTAGACGATGTGGAAAAGGTGACCCTAATGGGTCCAATGTGAAATAATTAATGACCCATTATCGTGTATATATGCGTGTATAAATATATATATATATATATTTGTCTACGTGTTAGTATGTGTGTACGCGAGCAAACACGTACGCTCGTATACACCAACGTAATTATGAAAACAAACCACGTGGTGTATGACTATAAATCGACTACATATTAATTGCCGGGTCGAGCAATAAAAATAAAAACAACCGTTTTTCATCAAATAATTCATCCTCTTATTCGCCAGTATTCGTCGGTTAGTTTGAATTGACAACGGGGCACGCACGTATATTATTGTAATACACGATTAAATGAAAATGAAACTTTTACAACAAAATTATAAAGATGTGTGTTTACAAATAAATAACTGTGTTTGTAAGATTCTTTTGAAGAAAATAATTCACAGAACATGATAGAAAATGTAAAGTAATGAAATATATATAAAATACATATATATATAGCTGTTATACCTAACAGCTAAACACAAAACCATGATTAGATTTTAAAATTTAATTAGTTTTTAAGCGAACATTATTTTAAAAATTAAAATTAAAAAACAATCTACATACAAATATGTGGATTAATAATACACGTATTCCTAATTTAATTATTGTAACGTTTTTTTTTTATTAAGTATTCTAAATGTAAACATGTTCTTTCGTGTATATTTATTTACTTAGACAATTATTTACAATTTACTAAATAGTAATCGCTATTTAAAGTATGTACTACTATATTATAGTATATAACTTCGTTAAAACAGTTACGACCAGAACGGTTTTAAAAGTTGTGTATAAAAAATATTTTAATACAGTCGGTTTGGAGATTCTAAAAGAAAATAATATTTGATCTTCTAACGTTAAACATGTAGGTACTTTTAAAACTTAAATATGAAAACAACGATATTATCAAAATTAAAAATGACGAACACATGTTATATATAATAAATTTTAGTTTTACAAATTTTAATTCGACACTTATAATATATCAATACACAATTAATTGACTAAAATTACTGCATGATATAGTTTATATTGTACAAGGTGAATAACACGCATGCAGCAGTATTATTGTTGTAATCTATTTTCTAATAACACTGCTGAACTCGTGTACGATATTTTTCGCATAATAAATACATTGATTTAGATGTCATCAGTATCTAAATCTCATCTTATAGTACCATGAGAATTGTTGACCCAACGAATCACTTCCACACTGTCATTGATTTTCAATGATGAAAAACGAACAATTGCGCACAAGCGGAGTGATGACATTTTGTCGACAAACACAAAACACGCACGCGTGCAATCAACGAGGACGATTTGTTGCTGTGTAATGTACGCGTGGTAGACAATAATATAAAATACAACACATCACATGCAAATTCTATGCCAAGACAATTTAGTCCGACAAATTAGTTGATAGAACAAACGATCTGAGGTTATATATTATTTTATGATAAATATAAACGATTTATGATGTCATTTGGACGTCGACGGTGGCGGATTGAAGTATCGAGTACGTCCTTTAGCATTCGTTTGTACGAAAAATGCGTGCAAAACAACGTTTTACTTTGCAAATACTATTAACACACACTGTGAATTATTATTATATGCGTATCAATTATGTCTAAAAATAAAATATGGACCCGAAATATTTCGTATGACGTGTTTTTATCTGAATGTATTTACAACTCGGCCGTGTGTGCGTTTGTATGTGCGCGAGTGTTGGGTAAGGGCATGAGTGCGTACATAATGAGTGTGCGGCGTACAATAAACAAACCAATTCTTTCCTCATTCTCTCTTTATCCGTTTCTTTCGTACATATACAGATTATACACACACGCACACGCGCGCGCACACACACACACACACACACACACACACACACACGCACGCACGCACACACTCTGGGTTAATAAACTACATTCGCGATACACGCTGAGAATCGGAAATTATAAATGTGTATTTTTACAGTGGCCATTACACCATCGATAATATAAAGACCGTAGGGAACAATTAATATATACAGTGTATATAAAATATACAAATAGTATATATTCTACCATATGCGTCAAAATAGCAACGTAGCTAAGACAGTGTGTGTTTTGAGCATTAAAACAAAATGAGCTAAATTCGAAGTCAATAAGCCAAAATATCAAAAGTAAAAAATCCAAATGATTAAAGACCAACAAAATATAATAAATGATAAATATGTATAAAACGTTTTTCACTTGAAATGGGAATGAATATTAAAAAATATTGATAGTTGTAATGATGTAGTAATTAAAGATGTCATTAATGGGAAACACAAATTTTAAAAGCGTAAATTTAATACAATCACAGGCTTAGTGCTAATAAATTTATTAACATAAACAAACCTAAAAAATATTATTCATATAAATCTGGTAAATAATAAAAAAATACGCGAAAACTCGCCTAATTCTTAAAGTAAAATTTCAATTAATTCTCAGCTATATTATCTATATTGTATATTAGCTTTTATTTGAAGTAACAAGGAAAACATTTTTAAAAGCTTAGTGATAATTTTCACCTCCTAAACCAAATAGATTATATAATACAATGATAATCTCTAATCTTAGAAATACTTTAAAACTTTTTTATTAAAAGTAAATCTATGTCCATTTTAAACAGTATGATATATTTGATTACATTATGCACAAATTACGGAGATAAAATTAAAAACTTTATTTCTGGGTTTACATATTAATGACAGACGGGACAAAAACTATTTATTTAAAAATTAATCGTTAACTATTATAGTTTCAACTTTGAAACTTTATAAAAATATATAATCACTGATTTTAAAATATCTGCAAGTAACACAAAAAGCATTTTTCAGAACTATTGTAAGAATTATTCTTATTGAAACCATATATTTTTGCAATTATCAACTTTTTATACCTGCAAACTTATAGTATATAGTATTAGGCATTCGATCATTTTAATTCGTTATCTGGTATTTATTTCGTTATAAAAAAAAAACTATTTGTTTTAAAACATGAATTTTAAAACCTTAATACATTCCCACAAGTTTTATTTAAACGAATGATAAAAACATCACACCCCCTCCAAAACATTTTCACGAAAAAACACATCAACGCATAGGACTTTACACTGTAGTTTTTAATTGTAATTAGCAAATAATTATTATTATTAATAATAATTAATTACCAATTATTTTTTTATAGATTCTTTTCTTAATCGGTTGACATATGTCTACAGTGTACTCCATGTAACAATTGTCACACAACAAATAACGGCGAATCTAATCCACTGTTTTCATAAAAAATATTTTTCTTTTGAAATAATTATTTTTATTACATCGATACCAACATATATATAAACCATGGCTCAGATTTAATTTTGTGGCTGATGACATCATTATTGCAATGTTGACAATGACGTATTTCCGTTTAACATACGTGTATAATGTTATATAATAAATAATAGTATTCCTTATTGTACAAAATATACCAATAACCTATCAACACGATTCAAGGTTCACCATTATTGAAGATGATACGTCTATGCATATTACGGTAACATTTTAAAACCGATCACGAGAATCCTCTGCGAAAAATCGAACCTACTAATTGAGTGACGAATATACAATGCACGAAAACATAATAAATATAACATTATAATAATGTCATATAATTATCTTGATAAATCAAAGTGCTTAAAAAAAATTGCTACGAAAGATAAATTATAGAACTATATATTTATCAAAAAATTAATTATTGCTTTACTTGTATAGATATTAATTTTACGCATCTGTTTTGAATATTTTTTACATACTCGAAAATCAATTTTCGAGCAGTTGAAATTGTTTTATGGTCATTAAATTATGCCACTTACGCCAATTTATGTAATTTGATTAAAAAATTATATAAAGATTACTTTGAATTATTGAACATAATATAACTACAAACTTATATACTAAAATATTTTATACTAATAAATTAAATAATGTGTTAGTTAAAATAATATTTGCATACTCGAAAATAAATTTTTAAGCTGTCCAAAATTCTTACAATTGTATTAAAGGTTAAAGGTCGAAATCGTAAATAAGACTTTAATATTATGTTAAATAATTAAAATTATACTCTTTTAAGTTAAAAATAAAATATAAAAACTTATGTATTTTTTTACTATAAAATGTATAAATAAATTCAAAATTATTTGCGAGATTAATTAATGGATTCTTTTGTCATTGTTGTGATATTTTATATAATATAATAAAAATATATTAAAAATAAAAGAAAAATATGAAGTCATTAGTTCTGTTATAAAAAAATAATTGTAAAAACATATTTGTACTAAAGTTTTCAGATATTATAATTTTAAAACTAAAAATTAATTTGAGATGATCAATTTATTATTTTTAATGTTCATTAGCTAGTAAAATTCAAATATTCATTCTTGAATCATGTTCATAAAACTTTAGACAATGCTATGAATAACACATCAAATCAATTATCTAAGTTCTATAAGAATCTAGTGAGACCAACTATGTTATATGGTTCAAAGTGTTGAGTGGTGTACAAGAAAATAGAGCAGAGAATGAGCCTAGCCAAGATGAGAATGCTTAGATGAACGAGTGGAGTGACAAGAGAAGATAGGATAAGAAATGAATATATAAGAGGAAACATTGAAGTAGCGTCAATTATGGATAAAATGAGGGAGAATAGATTTAGATGGTTTGGTCAGGTTATAAGAGAAGATTCGGAAGTAGTAAGAACAGTTATGAAATTGAGCGTGGAATAAAATGAGGAAGAGGAAGACCAAAGAAGAAGTGGTTGAGCGGGATTGAGTATGATATGAGGACTGTGGGTGTGTACGTGAATGATGTGGGAGATCGAGTTAAATGGAGGTTGAGGACCAAGGTGGCCAACCCTAAATAGCTGGGAAAATAAGGCGAGGAAGACGATCAAATCAATTATCCATAGAACCAAAATTTTAAGTACCAAGTACTAACATCATTAAATTAAGCGGTATTTTGACTTTTTCATATGTAATGTAATTTGAAAAGTAAAATACAAACTTGAAAAATATCGATTATAAATATCTATGCATTTAAACTTAGTTACGCAATTTAGTATTACGAATTTACAAATCGTATATTGTTATACGCAATATAATTTAATCAGATTCTATGATACCATACATATAGTATTTTAAAATCTTCAATAATGATTATATTATAGAATACTAAGTACGTAGTAAGTAGAATATGTTATCCTAAATATTTTTTATTGATTAGATATTTCATTAAAACAGACGATGTTTTAATATAATATTTTGTATACATTTCTCTGACAAATATTATTTACTATCATATACCTATATATAGTCAATGTGACATAGTATTTTTCTATAAATCATTTCATTTTTTTTTTTGGATAATTATGATATCAATTTTAAAATATTACCAGAGTAATTATATTTCATAGGATATTTTAATGACTAGTAAGTAAAGTAATAATAATAGCATATATTGCTAATTGTATTTTGATTATTATCAAAGTTAAATAAAATATTTCTAAAGAACAAGTAATTGAACAGACATGGAAATATTTAATATAACACATTATTCTAATACCAGAACTCATATATAGAATGATTAAAATGACAAAAAACATACATACCTATAAAAATACCACAATATATGCAACATACACAAATACCAATTTTTTTTAATAAATTTGTAAATAAAATTTAAATTCGATTTTTGAATCGATATTTTTTACCTAAAATCATAATTAATTTCAAAATAAAAACAGATTAACTATAACATGATGTATGCTAAATAAATAAAATATTCAGTATTTAAAATAAAAAAAACACGAGAAAGTAGTAGTATCACAGCAAATTTTTATAAAATATTAAATGCATATTAAGATCATGTATAAAAAAATTAAACAAAATTTATCCCACATTCTACATAAGATAAAAGTTGAACTTTATTAACGTTCTGATCGTTTTCTCAAGAATAAAAGTAATTTCAAAATGTTCGAACATATAATAAATATTTTTGTATATTATTAAGTATAAATGATTTTAAGAAAATGTACTTATATAAACATTTATTTATTTAATTTTATAATGAATGTTGTATGATATCGAAAAAATAAAGTGGAGTACTATCAATATTATTTTATCCGTGTAAAAATTAAATTATTTTACGTTGAAAAACGGAGTGTTTTCTTTGAAATATGTATTTAAAAAATACATATACATATAAGTAATATATATACGTATGCGTCTATATAAGGAATAGGAGAAAAAAGAAAATTTTCCAACGTAACTCTATGGCCCCCACGGTCTCATGATACGATTTTCTTCCCGTCAAGGTTGCCATTCGGGCAGAGGTGGCGTCATTATATAACATGAACGTGGTACTGACGCAAAACGTGGCAACGTTGCCGAGGACTGTAGGCGTGGCGTCAAGCATACACTAGAAATATATATAAACGTATATAATACGCACGCACATCGTACAACATATACATCCTACTGAACACGCAGCTGCTATATAGGAAAACGAAACGAAGTGAATGCCGCCGCTGGAGTTGTGAAGCGTAGAGCGGCTCATTTCCAACAAAGCCGCGTACACTACTCTTAAATGCGACGAGAAAGATAAAATGAGAACAAGAAAACCCTCCACCGAGCATAATAACTTACGATAACTTTTTCTATATTATTCATCCATTCCCACGAGCTCAAAAACAATAATTATCCCAGACGTTCTGCGAAATGCGCCGTCGATACACAAAAACAATAATGAAAATTGTATTATTATCAATGTGTCAATCATTGTTTAAAGAGGATAAGAACGAATTCAAGTAGAAAAACCAAATTGACGTGTAACGGAGGGAAGAAAATACTATGAATATAGGGTAGTAGTTGTAAATAGTGCTTAAAACGTAAAGTAATCAAATTGTAAATAATAGTATTAATAAAGAAAATGTTAAAAATTATCACGTGATTATCAAACAGAGATGGTGGCGATAAAATCGAGTTGCGCGGGACTTAAAAATAAATATTTGGAAGCATTCCGACGATCAGCTAATGAATGAATCAATTAGTTTCTAATTCATACAAATAAATATCATTACTCACACGTTCACGCGTGCGCTATATTTATTATATATACACGTACGTATTTTATGTTAACGGCGGATTTTGTTATAAAATCTACCACGATCAGAGGGGTAGAAGAGACAAGCATAGAAATGCTGTCCATTATGTGATCGAGACTATAAAATAATAATTTAATAGAATAATAATCGTTATCGCACATTAATGATAATTAAAAATTAGTCTACCAGTGGCGGTCGCAATTCAAAGGTATCATCTTCGTCCGTCGTATTAATTTTAATTACTATGGTAATCGATTAAAAATGTATACATTTTCTTTTATTTCGTATGACGGCGTTCACTATTTATTATCCATTACCTGTATTATTGCATTATTAAATACCCAGCACAATAATTTTATATCTAGCTACGAGTCATGGGGACGAAGAGATAAACACTGATCAAATTATGATTGAGGGCACGTATAATAGTCAACAGGCTCCGTTATCAACAAATCCGACCAATGGATCGATCACTGTGCCGGTTTATCTTTAGAAAATAATAAATCTCTATGTATATATTATATAATATGGACGAGACATACGATCGCGTCGTTTCATACCCGTAATATTTATATATGGCACACACACATGCGCGCGATGGTTATTACCGCGTAAATTATAATATTATCACGTTTTCTTGTGAATGTATATATAATACACACGTACATACGTGTATCGTATAACCGACTTCCATAACAACTCTCCTTCACCCATGAGCAAATTGATTCGACGGCCGGCGACAAGTCAACCAATCAGCCAGCCAGTCATGCGACGGCAATATTATAAAACGCGACACCAAATACTACGACGGACATATCGAATTTTCGGATAAAAACAAAAAAAAAATATATATATAAATACATAATTTTTTATCGGAAACAATCTTCCGCGTGAATATCAACCAACTGAAAAATATTTTTAAAAATTGCGTACACTACAAATGAATCTTTTTAAAAATTTATGGTTATAGATATTTTTACTTCGTTTCCTAATTCTAATATATCAATTTAAATTTTTTATTTGGAAAAGTAAAAACGAATAATTGAGCCTAGCCATACAAAGTCAATGAATCACAGATTTAGTTTAAATAAAATGAGTATAAGCACAAATCACGAGTTCGTACACCATATACTTATATTCTAAAAGAACTTTTAACATTAATAACTATTGTCTGTTTTAATTCAAATGTTTTGGAAATTTATTTTGAAATTCCAATTTTATCTAAAGTAACAAATTTCTTAAATCATTTTTACAATATAGTATATAACATGAAAATTATTAACTGGCTATAAAAGGTCTGTTCCTAATTTAAAAGGTGTTAGATACCATTATGGTAGTGTAACATTTATATAATGAAAATGTTTTCAGTCATTTATGTGCTTACAATGTTATATAAATCTTAAAAAAATATCTAAATATTATTTTATTTTATTACGGGTTATATCTATCTAATATTAAAATAACACAAAATATAATTTAATAGATAATTAAAAAATTCTAAAATATAAGTATTACTAATGTATTATTTGTATTTGAACAAAACATATTTTATTTTATTTTATTCAATTTATAAATTATAAAGACTATTATATTGTTATAAAAACTTGATAGGTAATATTCAAAATTTAATTGTTAGACATAGAAAATAAATGTATATATCAACTTATTTATAATAACTACACATTATATTAAAATCAAATACAATTAAATTGGGATTAAGAATTATTGTTTAGTCAGCATAAAAATATAAACAGTTTGTGTATTACTTTTGGATAAAAAATAACTATTATTTATGTAAAATATAAACTTTTTTTATAAAAAAAATACAGATAAAATGTAATTTGCATAAGGTTTATGTTACAATATAAAATTTAATTAATAATTTATTATGTATGTTTATATATTATTCAATTCATAATAAATGTTTAGTTACCTTTCCCAACAAATTATCATAGAACCATTCTCATAACTATTACAGTCTAAGCATATAAAATTGATAGTATCTTAGTAGAACCATTTTCTTTTTAAATAAAAATAATTCGACTGATATGCCTATTATATAGAGTGAAATCTATAGCTCAAGCTATTTTTGTATAACTGTTTTGAACATGGAATGAAATAAAATGTATTTATTTCTCAGTTAACTAAAAATTGTAATACTAATATTAGATAATAGTATTATATTTAATTTCATCTTAAAATTCAAATACACTCTTTAATGTATTAAAATTATATTTAACAAATTTAATGCACGTTATATTTCTCAAATTTAGTTGGTTTTTAATAAATGTCATTAGTTATATGTAGACTTTGGAAAATAATTAGATAATCAATACAATATTGATCAAATTTAACTTACCGATGGTGACATATTTCTATAAGACATGCCATGTTGAGGAGGGAAAGGTGGCATATTATGTCGTGGAGGTGGCCAATTTTGGTTGTAATGTTGTTGGTTTTGAACAAGCGGTGGTTGAGAACCATCAGGTTTGGTATATTCATTGCCATAATTGTTTTGATAACGTGTCGCCGAATTAGGCGACTGAAGCAGCTGGTTGAGCGTAGGTGTAGGCCCAGTTGGTTGAGATATACTTTGACCAGACATATATCGCTGTTGAGGAAACATTGCACCTGGTGGTCCCGTCACACGCATCATTGGTTTTGGGTAAGCATGCCTGAATTGGCCAAAATTGTTTGATTCAGCATTACTATTACTATGATGCTGATCTGGAGGTGGTGGATGGTGTCCAAAATTATTGCGGAAACCACCAGGAGGCGGTGGATAGCCATCCTTGTCAGGAGGCGCTTGTTCAAAATTATTAACTTTGGGCATGTCACCGTCACTGGCTGGCTGATCACCGTGATCCGGTCGGCTATATGGTGGACCGCCGTTACCACTACTCATGTCGTAATTGTGGTGATTGACTGGCACCTGCTGCTGTTTACCTTTTGGCGATTCGGGGGCCAAGCCGCTCATGGACGTCCTGCGTTCGTGGCTGCCGTTCTGGAAACCGGGCACATCCAGCGGCCTATCTTGGTCGCGATTATTCACGTCGCCGCCCGGTTGATTTTCCGCGTGCGTAGCAGCCATATTAGACGTTACAGGCAGCAGAACGTTTGCCAACACCCCGCCGCCACCACCCGTCAACGATAGCGTACATAATAATACGAATCAGCTACTACGTTATACCCGCGCCATTCGCACACGGCAAACCGAATATTGAACATAATGGCGCCACGCACATAATCACTCGTGTCCACTACATTTGTACACGTCGGTGTCCGCACCGGCATCGGACATGGCCAACGAACACGGCTGCGTATATATGTGTGTGTGTGTGTGTGTGTGTGTGTGTGCGTGTGTGTGTGTGTGTGTGTGTGTGTGTGTGTGTATGTGCGCGTTGCGTTGCGTTGCGCACGGCGGTTCGATAACGGGAAAAAATCAGACGAAAACGCAAAACGAGGTTAGGACGGCAAAAGGTTACGACGCACCTCCCGAACGAATTTATCTCGGGAACGCGGCACACGGACGCCACAACGTATAAACGACAACAAAAACTATTTATGTATAGAATAATAATTTAATTACAAAGTCAAAAACGAATAACGACGGAAAATCGCGTACACGCACACGCACACGCGCGCACACACTCCCGAATACGAAAAATAAAAACAACACTAGAAAATCATACGTCCCCGCATATATGTAATACCCTTTTTGCAATAAATTTTGGTCGAGTAATACGCCGCACACACTCACCGATTATCTCTCGTAGACTCCGAACGGAACAAAAATGTACAGCGACCTTACAGTGTAGGCGCACTGGCCAGCTTCACACGCGCGTCCCGTGGCCACTCTGTATAATCATGAACAAACGCCGCCGCTGCTAGTGCTGCTGGCCGCGTCAAAATATATTCTTGATTTTTTCTTTCTTACACGACTAAAAAAGAATCGAACAACTGATTGGGAAATGAGAACATGTGTCGATCAACGAAAATTTTGCAATTTACTACCAATTAACTCAAAAAATAATACAAATATTTGCTACGGCATGTAAGGCGGCACTGCTGCAATATTTTTGATTATTAGAGTACGTCGATAAAAAACTTTCACATTTACGATTTTTCATTAATCTAAAACATGCGCGCCATCTACTCGTAAAAAATAAATATAAGTGTTATCAACAGTGACCGTAAGAAATTTTTATATTTATGTTTGTCAGAAGGCGTTGCGTCATTTCTTGTCTATAGTTTTAACAATTGCCCGCGTATTTTTTTGGCTCGAAATTTTCGATTTTCGGTGGTTACGTTCATGTAAGCCACCGACACAATTTTGTATTTCTCGCAACACTGATCACACATACAAACATACATTCACTGTGTATCCATTATACACGTAATATCTTATGCACACATCCACGCTTTGTAATAAACAAATTTAAAAAAACATTACACATTAATTGTACTGATGATTGAGCATTGTTTTTGTTAATATTTTTGTTGCGCTGAAACATAAATCCTATGAATTCGCATATTTGCTTATAGTCCATATTACGATAAATATCATATAGAAAATTTAACATTTTACATTCAAACTTATTTTGATGTAATGTATTTTATTTTAAAATATACAAAATGTATAAAATAATATTTTAGTAAGAGATACACACTCAATTTTTTTTTGAAGTTCAATGCACCATAGATATCTACCTACTTATATTACTTTTTCATAATATTGACAATATATTTTTGCTTTGTTAAAATAATAATTCAAACCAATTATAAAGCAATATTTTAATTAAAATTTAAGGTTTTTCAGAGTATATCAACACGTTGAAAAATTACCGTATTCAATTTTTATTATTATCCATATTTATTTTCAAAACTTCTATTTATAAATAATTTTTCGTCTAATATTATTATATTAATATAATTTCTTTAATCACATTATGAGTCTCTGAATTGTATTCAAACTAATTTCTAAATAATTCCCTATCTTAAAAACTAATAAAATTACAATGGTACACAATCAACATGAATTGATATCATTAAGAAAAAGCAACTTTCTCAAATACTAAAATAATGAATAAATAACTGATTAGTAAAACATAAAATATATACAATGATTACAAAGATATAATGAAAATCATAGCCAAAAACATAAATAAGACTATATTTAACAAAAATGATACTGTTTCATCGAAACAGTATCATTATTGATTTAAATAATGTTTATAATAAATATAAATTTCAAATTAAAAATTATAACTATTTAGTTATGCGCAAACATTATTTCCATTTTAAATAATTACTTATTATAATAAACAGTGTGTCTTTAAATTATATTATACACATACATTACAAATTTGTATATTTATTACATATAAAAACTGTTTACTCATTTAATAAACAAAATCCTGCCATTATAATCATAATACAGTAAATGCAATAAATATTAACAGTCAATATAATTCTTTAAACTTTAAACGCAATATTTTATTAACAATTTAAAATTTTCAAAACCAATTAAATAATTATCAATCCTGTTAAAAAATATTCTTTTTAAAATGAATATAATACTACATTAAACAAATATTTAGAAATTTGTTAATATTATAATAAACTGCTTTGAATATAAATATTATGCTTTTTTATTTAAATATAATGGTAATTTATTATATCTAATATAATAAAATATATAATAAACAGATATGTAATACGATTTTTATTTCAAGTGTTAAATTATTAATTTCTAAATAAACTTTTTTACATAGATAATTAAATAGAATACAGTAAATATGTGTCTGTTGATTATAATCAATTTTGAATAAATTGTACAATTTATACTGAAAATTTAATTTAGTTACTTAGTAAACTATATAAAGAACTCAAAATATGTTCAATATTTGCCATTTGTCAACATTTAAAAATGTATTTAATATTGATGAAAATGTAGTTCTTATATCTTTTATATTAGTAAAATAAAAAAAAAGACATTATACATTTTATTACTTATAGCATTTATACTATTCCAGATCACCATTTTAAAAGTAACAAAATCTACTTCTTCTTTTGAGCTGTACCTCTAGCAGTCCAAGCTCTTTTCAAGTTTAACGCAAAATGTATTGAAAAGCCATGAATTTGAACTGCTACAGCAATGAATATATACCAAAGTATACCATAAGGGAAATTCTAAAATTAAAAAAAAATTATTAGCTTTAATAAATAATAATTTCTTTGATTTCTGTAACACTTACCCGCCATAATTGAATTGATTTGGTAGGACTTTCTGTAATAAATGTATAAACATCTGACAGGTAACAAAAAAAGCCATAGATAACTGGCAACACACCAAATAAAATTATCCATTTAATGTAAAAGGAAATACTTTTTACACAATTATGTTTAATAGCACGTAATGCTAGAAATGAAGCTGGCAAACTCAAGCACCATAAATATTCCCAAAGTAATGGCTGAAATAATAAATTATAATTATTTTTTATAACTAGAAGCCAAGATTTTCTGACATTTTATTTGTTTAATATTAATTAATATAATTATTACTTATAAAATTATGTTAATATTAAATATAATTACCTTAGGAATTTCAAGTTCTTCGATTTCTAATACAAATATATCCAATTTGTCCAAAACGTCTGGGCATAATTTTGCAACCATTAGAAAAAACAGTAAATAGTGAAATAGTATACAATATTTAAGACGGCTTTTATTTTGTACACTATAATTTACATATTTAAATAAATCATCATGCAGGGCAAAATAAATATATTATGTATAATATATATATATATATTATTAGAATTTACACGTAGTATTGTAGTAAATACCTAATTTTGTAGTGGTCAGCTACTTTTTGACGATGTGAAAAATCTGAGCCATCCGAGCCATCTATTGTTGGGCCCTTTGACGACATTTTAATATTTGGTATAATTTTACTAAAACAGTAAAACTTTAAAATTATCAAAAAATTGTTATACAAAAATTATTAAAACAAACACTGGAAAAATACATCAAAATACATAAAGCTACATTCTCAAAAAAAAACTGCCGAAGCGTTAGAGTATTCGAGTCCTTGCTTAATGATAAGAGCAAATTCTTAATCTAAATTTAAGCAGCATAAACAGCTGTTTTTTTATCATTACTAGATTCTTTATTTTGTAGTGATAACTGTTTAATGTCTATAGTAACCAATTTTCATATAAAAAAGTAGATAGTTCATTCTAGTTACTCGTTAGTAGTAATGGAATTTGTGATTCATTTTGTAAATCATTATTTTCGTCACGATCCAAAAAAGGACCGATTCTAAATAATTCATTGCTTCATCCCTTTTAGTAACACATTATTATCACAATTATTAATGAAGTACAGAATCGAACTACTAAGGTCCGTTTCTAAACTATGCGTGTATTTCTGTTTACATTGTTGTCGCTTCGACCGTTAATTATTCGGTACAAATATTTTATATCGAAAAATACGTTTTATTTTTAATTATCTACTAAGAAACATCGTTGAACTGTTTACATTAACAATCTACAGAAAAAATTATAAAAATTTGTTCATTTTCGTAATTATAATTACATATTATTATTTATTATTCAAGCTATACTATACGCCACAACATGATTAAAACGATTATTAGAACGGAGTATATAATAACCATATTGTACAAATGTGGATCTATTGACCAATAGGACCTAAAAAAAACGTGCAAAGGAATCGTTTAGATTCATTTATGAACGACCCATTAGTCATTACTTCATTTATAATCTTTGTTTGTTCCTCATCATTACTGCTCTTTAATGTTTAATTTATTATAAAAAAAATCACATTTATTATATTATGGAATAAATATTTACGACGCATTATATAATAACGCTTCATTTTTTCGAAATTGAAGAAAATGTTTATTAGATATATGTGTATAATAATGTAATATGTAATATATAAGTAAGTATATAATTCCTATAATAGGAATTAAATATTTGGACTATTTTAAAGTGCAGTTGAATACATTTGTTAATTGGAAAAATTAAATAAATCCGTCACAGACCCACACACATATTTATTGCATTTTCAATACATACTCATATTTCAAAATAACTTTTGAGCTGTTGAAATATTAATTTATGATCAAAAATAAGATGCAGTAACGTTTTTGTCCGTAAACAACATTTTTTATATAGAAAGAATGATCAAATAATGTTAACATACGTTACTTTTTAAAATCAAAGTATTCTTGTTGTATCTAGTTCACAATAAATTCACAGTATATTGTAAATACAGTTGCATCTATATATGATAGAGTGTAATTATATTTATGTAAATAATAGTCTTTGTAAAAGTTTTAAATGAATAATTTATATTAAATACTTATGTACAAAAATAAATTACAAGAAGTTAAAAATAATAACAAAAAAATAAATTATAAACAAAGAAGATTTAATATATAGGTAAATAATGTATACAAATGTTTGTACAAAGCAGTATAATGTATTATATATATATATATGTATTTGACTGATAAGAAAACAAAAATTTGTACATGGCTAAGCGATCGAAAATAATTATTACCGCAAAATACAAACTACGTCTACGAAATACAACGCAGATTTTCACATATATATATTAATAATATGTAACCTATATTCATATCACAGAAAAAACCATAAAACTAAAATAAATTGATTTTACGATGACAAACATTATATAAAATTGTCAATACATTTACATATTATTAAAATAAGGGAGTGGTATATGAAAAACGTTTTTAATGTTTTCATAGAAAATACGTTTTTGTGCAACGATTTATATATTATATTAAAATAGACGAGCAAAAGTATGGAGAGAAAAATAAAGATAGAAATATTATATTCGTAATAATAATAAAATGTTAAATATTATTATAATATAAATAATAAAAATATCAATATTTATCGGCATACGGATGATATTTAAATACAAAATAATATTAGATACCTATCTAATAAATAAATTGTAAAACACATATTAGAAAATCGTTAAAATGTATATGTATACAATTTTTCGCAGCTATTATATATATTCCCATTTTTAATAAAAAGAATCAATCAATAGGTAGTGAATAATTTCGAAAATGCATTCAATATTTCAAAACGGTACATGATTGGAATTTTTGGTACAATTAATAATACGATAAAATAGTTTATATTATATATTCAAAGAGCAGCCGGCGAGAAATTTATAAACCCGATATGTAAACGAGCGTTTATGTTATTTGTATAATGCGCGGTCTTTGAGCTGTAGATTTTTCATCCGATGTGCGGTCATTGATTCAACAACGTGTTGGTTACCTCCGAGATGGACAACAAAGGACTGCAGTCCTGTGATTTAATCTGGACTGAGACGGACTTGGATACTGTACCGGTGCCGGCATTACAGCAGTTTGGTGGTGAGCAGTGTGATTGTACAGTTGTTGATAATTGTTGTGATGGTATGGATCGTGATGATAAGCATCGACCATGCTGCTGCTGCTGCTGCTGCTGCTGCTGTTGCTTCTGCTGGTGCTGTTGTTGTTGTTGTTGATGGTGTTGTTGCTGCTGTTGCTGAAAAACGAATAATTCATAAGTCATCATTGCTAACAATTTATTTTTGTTTTTTTTCTATCTGACATATATAGTGTATACGATGTTTCTTATATGTGCTTTTATATATTTAATATATAAAT